>KL282043.1:0-29884 GCA_000699545.1 Podiceps cristatus
TGTAATGATAATAGAATATACAAAACAAACTGTGCACAATTTCTCACCGCTGGACGACCTGGCGATTGATACAGCCTATCCAAAGCAGCAATCATGAAGCAAAACCGAGAGCAATCTCAGAACAATCCTGAGCAGCAATCTCGGAACAGCGACTTCCCAAGCAGTGATCTCAGAACCCAAGTTCCTGAGAGAGAGAGAACAGCCAAATGAATGAAAAAACAAAAGCCCAAATAAACAGCGTCTGACCCACCAGCTGACCTGCACTTATATACTGGGCATGACATCTATGGTATGGAATAATGTATTTGGCACTGGCTATACCCCTCCCAGCTTTTTGTATCTGCACATTAGCAAAACCTGGGATGCTGAAAAAAGTCCTTGATCTCTTAGCAACAACTAATAACACCAGTGCATTATCAACGTCCTTTGCATAACAAATCCTGTACTAAATCCAAAACACCGTAGCTACTGGGAGGAAAATTAGCTCCATCCCAGCCGAAACCAGGATACCTGGTCAATAGAATAAAGTGCTCAGATCTGAATGATGCAGGCCCTACATGTTTCATTACATCCTATTTATATATCCATTGTGCTGTGCATGATAAAGCATTAGTCAAAACCAAGAGCTCAGCTGGAGACTCATAATTAAATTTGGATAAATCTTCCCCATTGTTTGTTATGCAGAAATGTATTTCCTATGATGTCTGGGTTACAAAGACATTACTGGCACTTAGGAGATTAGCAGAAAAGGTTGAACCAGTTGACAATTAGTGAAGCACCGCATCTGCTTGCCATTTGCAGTCCTCAAGGCATCAGCTTTTCCTCCTGACAACTGTTTTCTATCTCAAGAATAAAAGATGGTTTGGGCTATTATTTGTCTATCACCTTCCAAGATTTTGGGGGGTTACTTTCATGCAAGCTTTCACACACAGACACTTCAAACTTTCTTCCCTGAGTTACAAATACATCAACATAGCCCATTCACACCAGCAAAGCACAGGATCCTGGTTCACAAATAAGATGTAAGCAAACAGAAAAAAGAATTTGAGAGCTCTTCTCGGACACTTTGGCCTGAATGCAGGCACCTTTCCCTCTGCAGGTACTGTGACCACCACAGTGTCTGAGCTCAAGAGAGCACGGGCGGCTCAGTCTGTCACAGAACCTGCAACAGCTTGATTTAGGGATCACAACCCTTTCTTCCCATTTCATCTGCAGGGAGCTGGGAGCTGGAGCCTCAGAGCAGATCCTCTCAATTTCTTAACATTTGCTTGAACTTTGATGCCATGGTAGTCATACGGCTTGACTTAAGGTACTTAGAAGGCACTATGAATATGCCCCTCTACACTCCCCCGCCAGCTCTGACTTCATCTCTGAAGTGGTTACACATCCCAGGCCTCGCAGCGCTCAGTGGAGGTTCCTGTGTCTGGAGCTCCCTTGCCAGGAGGAACGATGAGTTGCATAAACTGTAGGATTTTTCTTTGGGCAGAGCTTGGGGAAAAGAGCTGGCTCTCATTTGTACTGATGTGAACTAATAGCAAATTAATTAAAAAATATAAAGCTGGTAATGGAGAAGACTGGTGTTGGGGCAATTATTGTTCTAAATTGTTTTGGAGGTTTTGTGGAAAGAGACAAAGAGCAAGCATGCTTTGGCTATTGAGGTAGCTCATATGTGACTGTGCATATATCTATGCACAGCAGACATTATAAAATAACACAGAGAGCCTTGATTGATCAGCCAACCTTTGGAGAACAAGGCTTCCTTAGATTATTTATCAAAACAAAGTCATCTTCCTGGCACAAGTTTGCTTTAGCAATTTTTGAGCTAGCTAAATAAACACATTACAAATATTCCATTATTTTTTGCTGTGTCTACTAGCATCACAGCATTTTCAGTATCAAGATAAACATTTATAAAAGTGGATCTTTACATTATCTTATTATCAGCAGCTTTTAAATAAAACAGATTACTGTCAGCCACTGGGAATATGATGTACCTACACAATCAGGCAGACAAGTCAATTTTTTTTCAGTAGCTGTCCTTGTTATTTTCTTGTCTCACAATAAATGTGAGATTATTTATCCTTCAATAAAATGTTTATCTAGCTTACATTACCATGGGGAAAAGCCTATACAGATATGTGTTGCTGAATGGGCAACTTGGTGTACATTTACATCAGGCTTAGCTTCTGGTAACCTTTTGCTTTGCCCATCCCAGCAGCTCACCTCATAATCATCTGTGGACGTTGCCCTAAATCCAGAGACCTATGATGAAGAATATGATTTCATCAGACATACCACTGTCCTCCAGTCTGTCTCATCACCGGTTATGTCTAATTATCTAGCAAAAGCTAATAAAATTCTGCCTTTCCCTTGTTATAACACAGATTGTCACAAAGTAAATGGTTTCCAAACTGCATACTGCAAAAGTTGTCCGAGGAAGCTATAGCCCACGTGAACCTGTAGTGCCAAAACCTTCTCAGCAAAAAAGGCCAAGTTCATATTATAATTATTACTATTAACAAGACTTAAGACTTTCTACGACTACCCAGCAATACATTTACACTTCAACAGTACCTTTGCATATCAAAGACTAATGCTTTAACGCATGGCATGAGAAATCACAAGCTGATACTTTGATTAATTATCAAATTAAAATTTACATTTCACAATCACAGTTCACCTGCACTCAGTAGGTCTTCAATAAGATTGAGCAGCGTATGAAAGAAAACTTCACCCTGACTACATTTGCCAAGTTCGCTAAGATGCCTGGAAGACATGCTCTGCCCTGTCACTGCTTTACTCCTCACCTCTGGCTGAATGTAACACAGAAAACATGCCTAGGTTAAAACAAACAAGCGGATCTGTGGGCATGTTATCACCTTACACATCTATAGTTCTTTCTTCATGTCCAGTAATGGGCATTTTAGGTGTGGTCCGCCCACAAAGCTTATCAGAGGTCAAGAGCAACTTCTGGTACAGCTGTGTGCTCAACTCCCTGGGGCAGCAGTCAGTATTTGGGTGTATGAGACTGCTCCTGGGGTGCGGTACTATTCCCCCTTTGTGAAAGTCTCTGTACCAGGCAGTAGTAGTAGAAGAAAACAAGGAAGGTCTTATGGCAGTGCTCTGCTCAAACCTGTGAGGGCTTTGGGCGGTTATCGGTAGGAAGTCAGGAGAAGAAGGGGCATCAGGAGTGTAATTTTAAGCGGGGTTTGGGCGAGACTATGGAAAATTACACTCAAAAGTACAATCAAAGAGGAGAAGTGAAAAAATTCTATTACCTGTAGGGTTTAAAACCATGTTGCATAAACGAATACAGAAAAATAACACAGCATTTGATTCTGTCCTAGGAGTGGAATGGTCTAGATTAGTTTTTCCTAATCTCTTTTGAACCTGACCTCGTATTACAACGGAGCCCAGTGCTGGGAAACTCTCCCCATTCATCTGCTCCTGATACAGAGGACATAATGGTGGATGTGGAGCAGGCTCCTCGCACCAGGCTGAAACCCACAGTGAGATGCTCTGACAGATCACTTCAATCTTCATAAATTTATGTTTCCCATTCAAAGAGTAGGTGTCCCTTAGAAATTCACCTTAATTAACCAGGGTTTTATTACCGACGTGATAAGTATTTAGTTTACTGTGTAATCAAAGCTTTTTGAGAATTCTCTGACTGCACTGCAGAAAACTTTAAAACAGCAATACTCAGTAATCAGTGAGAAAACTGGTGATGCATGTACAATTTACCATCGGCTTTCAGTTCTGCTGTGCTACTAACAAAAGTCTAAAAGACATATAGAAAAATACATTTAACACTCCTTTCCCTGCTCTCTCTTGTAGCTCATGAAGATGCTAAAAACTGCCTTTGTTTCTCTGGGGAGAAGATGACAGTTGCTGATGCTGTGATCGCTTCATCTATTTTTGCTGATGTACTATTCAGTGCTACAATTTGGTTCTACTAATTGATTCCTCCTACAAAAAAACAGCTGATGAACACCCATTTTAAAAAGTGTGCCCAAATAGGGTTGATCTGCCACTCTTTTAAGACTGCAGCTACTTTTGATTACTTAAAATAACAATAAGCATCTTAGTCACTCAGTTGCCTTAGGTAACGCTGTGTGACACTTGCATATTCTTTCACTATTCCTTATTGTAATCATAGGCATTTGAGAAAAAATTAACTTGTTATTCAAATTTGCAGCTCTCTCTGTATCTCTCAGTACTTCTGCTTTTCCATGCAAGGGTAGAAGGCAACTGGTATTAGCCATGGCTGGAAATGGTTTTGTGTGATGTCTAGTCCTTTTTTTTCACCCTAATTCTGGCTTCTGTGCAGTCAGAAACGATGAAATAAATAAAATTTCTTATATATGGGAGTTCTCCCATTCAAATTTATTTCACAGTTATAAAAGGAACTTCTTTTCTGAAAACACAGTTGGAGTTGTACTGTTGTAAAACTTTAGAAATTAAAGGGTAATAAGTAGAACTGCATTTTAACAAGAAGGTACTCGTTGTCCCACCCTGTAAAGAAACTGAGGGACTCAGTGCTGTAGAGGAGAGTAAAATTTCAAAGAAGTTTAAATCATTTGGGAAAGTGCTGTGGAAAACAATGTTTTAATTGCAAAGGAAATACAAGATGGTTTGGTGTGAGCGAAGCTGGACTAGCGCCTTAGCTGTCTAACAGAAGGACGTCCACGTCCGTGGTGAGAGGAAGAGTCACGTTTCCTGCCAAGTGGCAACTTGTACATAGGTGAGTAGTTGTAAGCTGGTAAACACAACTGCCTTGGGAAAGTGTCTCTGAAAATTCAGGGGTTGGGAGGTGCTTGTGGAAATCAGGAAAGGGTGCAGAGCTGTAACCATTTTTCTAGCAGAGGATTCAGTGATTGATAGCTCCACCAGACTGCAGCACAGTTCTGTACTGGCTGTCTCCTGCATTTAGCTCTTTCTTAAGCCTCCACGGTCTTTGATGGTGTAATCACTACATATTTTATATTTACAAGTTTCCTGATCTTACCTTGCAAAACAACTTTACAAAGTAAAAAAAGCAAGTCCTTCTGTCAAAGAGTAAATTGGGGGGAGTGGGGGGTGGGTGGGGCGGGGAGAATAATAATATGTTATTTTCCGTAAGTGTTTCATATCTCTTTATATATCTCTCTATAAAGATATGAGTTTAAGTAGCCACTGGGTAGAATAGGATCAGCTTTCATCTCCTGACCAAATTCCATCTTAGGTAATTACATTCTTCCTGACTAAATATCTCTATAATTTCAATTAGGTACAGTCTATTTCCTATCTCAAATTCCTTTGTCGTACATAATGTGAGCTTCTGTATTCTCTCCCAGAAACGGATGCTCTCTGGTAACAGATGAAATGATCACTCTATGATCACTGGTGAGTACTTACAGTGACAGTAGAGTCAACAAAATGTTTTTAACTTCCTTTTGGAAACAGTATTATACAGCCATAGCTCTATAGTGTTTATCATTGGTATTGAGCAGAGGCAATACATTGTGGGGATTTCTTTGAGAAGACATATTAGGAAGAATAGAGTTTGGTGCCTCTTTCACCTTTGGGTCAGGGAGTGACAGGACATCAGCAGGGACTGACACCGTGAATTGCAGAGATACATTTCGATTACAGCGGGATGTGGGGAAGGAAGCTGCCACAAAGTTGTTATACTTTCATCAGCAGATGTATCAATCAGTTAAATTCCTTGGAAGAAGGGGTCTGTATAGGTGACTTGATAGCTCTGTGTGCAAAGCTGAATACTGAGACAGTTGCCAGTCGGTAAGGACAAGTTTGGGCAGAGAGGTAGATATAGGCCAAAAAACCCCAGGGTACGTGCAATTTAACTGATCTAACTTGACTTGATTTTTCACAAATAATGATGAGAATGGCTGTGGGAACAGGTATCTGCATCAGCAGCATGACTTGTGCCCATTAAGTTTCTCAGCAGACTAGGCAACCACTCTACAACGCAATGTGGCTTGTATAGAGTAGAAAAGCCAAGACTTTAAAGATAGTCCATACCTGTAAATACATTGGGTCAGAGACAATTACCTGGCCCTGAGGCTGTCAAGTTACGCCAAGAGAGGTTTAGATTGGATATTAAGAAAAATTTCTTCACAGAAAGGGTTATCAAGCACTGGAACAGGCTGCCCAGGGAAGTGGTGCAGTCACCGTCCCTGGGGGTATTTAAAAGACGGGTAGATGAGGTGCTTAGGGATGTGGTTTAGTGGTGGACATGGCAGTGATAGGTTTGTGGTTGGAACTGACAATCTTAAATGTCTTTTCCAATGTAAATGATTCTATGATTCTATGCATAAGCCCCCATGGGTGACTCCTGCTACCCCAGAGTTACCCACTCCCTGGCCTGGTCCTGACCTGTGCCAGCTCCCTCCCTCACAGTCTTGGCCTGGGGAAGCCCAGTCCGTCCTGCTTGATACGAACCAGACCTCCCTCCTCCAAAAGTCCTCCAGCACTATCTTTATGCCCTTTGCAGACTGCATGCCATCATACCACATCACAGGGTGTGTAGCGCTGCACTTGAGTTCCTGCTATGTGAATACCCCTCAGGTGAGCCACGGTCAAGCACAAAATTCTACAGGAAAGTAATGATTATTTCCAGTAATTAGTACCACTGAGAAGACTATAACAGTGCGGATACACCAGTGTGAGGTGCTTGGAGTGATCATCCTGTTTGTTCAGTACAGTCCTAAACAGAGTCTCAAATGTCTGCGATACAAGAATACAAGAAGAAGTCACTGTTTAACGGCTATTAGCTTCCTGATAACACCTCCAGTGTTAGGGGCCATTCATTTGCTAGACTTTTTTTAATATTTGGCCAACTGTTTGCAATGGGCCCAAGATCACAATCATTTCACATGCAGATAGAAAATGTGGCTTATTATTCATGTGCCTGATTTCTGTATCAAAGCAAAGCTGAGAGCACCACCATCTCAGCGCAGAGCAGGTCTTGAGGTCTGCCAAGTCTGATTTCATAAATGGGAATGGGAGCGACATATACACCACACACTCAACATAATTTCCGGAGCAAACATATCTTCAAAAATAAGTTTAAAATCTGAATTACCTGGAACTGGCCTAATAGATCAAGAATTGACTACTTCAAGCACCAAATACATGCATCTGGCTTTAAAACTTCATGAGACTGTTTTATTTGCAAGATTTTAAAGGTAACAAAATTCTTTCTGTGTTCTCCTGGGATTTAGAAGTGTAGGAGTCACCATTTCATGCTTTAATCTGTGAAACAGAATAGTGGAGATTTGAAATCTATTTTCTATATAAAATGTAATCAGACATAATAACATCCATATACCAAGGGCAGAGCAAAGTTCTGTACAGAGTACTATACATAAGAAAATAAAGAAGGAAGAATAAGAACTGGACAAGCACATGTGATACAACCCAGTTATTTCCAGGCTCAGGATTAATTGCCTTGTACAGTCTCTGACTCCAGGTTCCGGAACTGCAGATGATGATGATAAAGTCTTGAGGCCCAAAGTCTCTTTGGTGCTATGTTTTGCTTGTGCTGTGCAATAACACCAACAAACCTCCTTCACACTTCCAAGGTGCCTGGAAAGCTCCTCGTAGCATTCAGCAAACTGGATTTTTGAACAGTCAACAAAGTTGGCATGATTCAGCAACCACTTCTTTCTAGTTTTTCTTTTTTATAAAGAACAATGCTTTGTATAGTATAATTTTAAAACACATCTCTTAATTATAGGTTAAAATTAAGTATTTTGGGTTTGCACTATACTGTACAATTGGTTTGAGCTCCTGCTGTTCTCTCTTCTTGGGTTTCTTTTCCCCTTGTTGTGCTTATGAATAAAATAAACTGAGAATAAGCTTTCAAGCTGTATTTTACACAATTGTCCATTGAATGTGACAGTTCTTGCAGGCCATTTGAAATTACTTGGCACTGAGCCTCTGTCTTCTTGTTGCCAAGCCACACAATATGCTTGTTTTTTAAAAAACATCCTACTTTAAGTGGCTGCAGTGTAAACTGGGTCTCTTATTTATCAGTATATCCTGGATAATGATACAAGGCTTTAAATAGCCAGGGAAGAAGCATTATCATTGAACAACTGTTTACATTGCACATCACAATTAATTATCTACCTTCTTGGTAAGAAATACATGACTTTCTGTATATCATTTATTTCATTTGTAGCATGAAGTCAAATATAATTTATTAATCTTAAATTACTAAGAGCATCCCACAGAGGTCCTGACCTGTCAATAGTCTTATGGTAACAAAAAGCAATATTTAATTTGTTGTGCTCTGTCTAGGCCATCCTTTCAGCATTTCTCATTTCTCATTTTAATGATAAATGCATCTGGTTCAATAGCCATTGAACATCTACATTATCTACACCATCTCAAGAAGTAATCTTTGACCTTCAGGTCTAGCCCCTTCTACAGCGCATGGCCCTATCCGCATAGCTGAGCATCCACCCTGGGACTCCTCTGGGCAGAGTAACTTAAAATATCACTGTGACTTTCTGTGATTTTTTAATTCCAAAAACTTGAAAAAAATATGAAGCTGTTGTCATGGCCTGAGAAAGTGGAGCACTTCATGCCGTGACACTGAGACTGTGTGGTACATGGAGTAAGGCACAGACTGATAGAGATTTGGGGTGCATGAAGCTACAAGGCCTGCCAGGACAGTATGGAAAGATCATGTGTGAGCTCAGTCATTGTTGACTGTCCCTAAAACATCCTTGGCTTTGTCTCATGTGGTATTAGGGAATGTAAAAGCTCACCCAAAAGGAGAGTCCCGGACTGAAATGCCAGTCACATGGTACAGAGAATTGGGGAACAGGATCTGGCAGTGAGCTGGGGAGTTATTTGGCAGGGACTATGTACACAAAATTTCTCTTTGCTTAGCTGGCAGATCACAAGACAGCAAAATAATGCCTTGATGACAAGATGAAGCCCTGATGACAAAAAATGAGTTTCTTTCCTGAGACCTCAGTAGGGTCAGATGAGTCTAAATCAGTGCAGTACATCAGCACTTTCAAGATGCACACAAAAATTTAATGATTTGACCTTCTAGGATATTCAGAACAGACTATGAACTAAATATTTTCTGAATGCAGAAAGTATCATGTGAATGTGGAAAAAGGAAGGAATTCCTTGGCTGGGAATGGCCACATTGCTGCCCATGTGCTTGGTAAAGGGGATGAAGCAGCAGTTTGTGAGCGTCTTCTCATGTAGGCGTGCTCCAGGTCACCAGCTCAGCTGCCAAGTGACAACATCTTGGTAGAGAAAAAAATGCTTCTGTACCAATTATTTTAAATCTCATTCCTTTTTAAGTGCATCTGAAGTTGCAAATCACATGCAGGCATCAAGTGCCGAGCGATCTCTGAAGCTGAGTTCACAGTGCTGGAAAGCGTCTTTTGTAAAAATGTTCTCATCTACAGCCTCTACTATGCTAAATGCAGAAGGTAAAAAGATTACTTTGCTGTAATCTCAAAAGAAAAAGAGAATTTTTCTCTGCCTGTTCCTGGCTGAGGATTGATATCGTTTGCAGTTGTAATCCCAAGTGAAGGGCTCTTTGAAGAGCCTTGAAGTTTGAGCGAGATACAGACTCTTGTGTGATGCAAATTCAGGTCCCTTTGCCAGGGTGCCGAAGCCTTCCTGGTCCAAGCACCGAGCACGGCTGGTGCTCAGCCCTCTTGCCCGCAGCCCATGCACAGCGCGAGGAGGTGGCAGACAGTTTAGAGGGAGGCGCAGCGCAGTCGGGGCAGAGCTGAGCATTGTTAATGGCTCTGCCGGACCTGAGCTGGCAGCGTAGAATTTGCAAACTGATGTTTCTCAAATGAGTCTAATTTTGAACAGTTTTTTCAATAATCCATGCCCAGGGCATGAATAAAAAGCATTTCCCCTGTCCATTGAAATAGTCTCTTACACAACTGCATTCCTACGACTGAGTTAAAATTTCCCTTCCTACTACCTGCCTTTACTCATGGCAATAAATTATTTAATAATACACCAGGAAGTAGGCTGGCTGCATGACTTGGCAGGAAACAGAGCACGACTGGATAATTCCCATCCTTTTTCTCCAGGGAAAAATTCTACTGTGTAAAACCACCAAACGATATCCCTGAGCCATCCAGTGATGTCCAGGTGAGGCCTGGGAGCAGGATCCTCTCTTTTAGCTTGAAAGTCTGAAGACCTTATGAAGATCCACAAAAATTCACCGCGTGATGGGTTTTAAAGAATACTGAAAAACTGTTTGGCCACTAAAATAAATCCAGATGATGTTCAGCAAGTGACAACCCAGCAGTCATGGAAAAAAAAAAAAAATCAAGGAGAAAGAATATGATAAATAAAGTGAATTGTTGCAGGTTTCCTCCAATGTTTGCAGAAGGCTCTGCAGCTGTTATTAAGTCAATGACACTGCTAATAGAAGTGTATTTCTATAAAAGTGCTCCTAATAGAGTTTCTAGTGCAGTGTTTGCATACCTGTGTACTGATAGAGTAAGCTGTGAGCTGACTGGGGAATTATCCTTACCACAGCTGAGAGCGTGTGTGTAACCTCCAGCACCAGAATGTGGAGGATCTGGGAGGATCTGGGGACACACAGAATTACTGCGTATGTGGATGAGAGTTCAGAAAGTCTGGGGTGGTGTTGCTTCCCTCCAGGATGGCAGGCGGTGTGGAGATGGAGGTCCCTCTGGCAGCCTCCGTGCCAAATCCATCTCCGCTGCGTCCCAGGGATTTACCTGGGCCAAGGCACGGGCAAGTACATCCAGTCCTTTTGGCACGGGAGTCCTGCATTCATTACCTGCCTGTTCTCAATTGCACCATAACAATTGCTGGTCATTTTAACTATGTTATGAATTCAAATCAGAACAACTCGGTTTTGTTTCATTTCACCTTTTCAATGGCTGGCATGAATAGTTAGGTATTCCTGATGCAATTGTGGCTTCATGTAAATGTCACTGCTCTATAATCACAGATAATTACAGTGCAGAAGGTGGCATTGGAAGCTTCCTTGAGACAAAAATAATTTTTATAATTGCATGTACAAGAGGAAGACTTCCTCTTGTTTGTTTTATAGAGCAATAGCTAGAAAAATCAGTTAGTTCTGGAAATAAGAAATTTAACACCACAGCAAATCAAAGGGTATGTAAAAATCTAACAGAAAGATTTTTTAAAAAAGGAGGAACCAAACCATAATATAATACTGCTTCAAGATCTGTTTTCTATCAGACTTTTTTTGTTTACTTTTAAACTCATTATCATAACAGTGTTAATTGGTATAGCTCCATTAAATTAATGTGTGCCAACATGCAGAAGGATAGTAATCAGGAAAATCCTGTGGCTTTGATCATTAGACCTTGGTCCCACTGCAGTGAATTGGTTTTACTACCACTAGCAAAAGGGATAGCATTTTGCCAAGCCAGGCACTTCATCAGTATTAGTTAGTGGCTGCCCCACTGAGCCCACGTCTCTCAGACACAGAACTCATCACACTGCTCCCATTTCCATCTTCTTTAAGCTTCCTTTCTGCAAATGAAATACAAGCCTGAGAAGTGGGCTCATGTGAACCTTGTGAGGTTCAACAAGGCCAAGTGCAAGGTCCTGCACCTGGATCAACACTCAAGGCCAGGCTGGATGGGGCTCTGAGCAACCTGATCTAGTTGCAGAAGTCCCTGCTCATGGCAGGAGGACTGCACTAGATGGCCTTTAAAGGTCGCCTCCAACCCAAACTATTCTATGATTCTGGTTCTATGATTCTACCTCTCAGGCTACCAGTTTGGTCTTTCTCTACTTTTTTTTTTTTTTTTTTTTTTGTATTTTAATGAAATATGCTTGGTAAAAAAATAAAATTATATAGCTGTTTTAAATATAACTCAATCAAAAAAAGCTAACCCTATTTAAAGTTACTAGAAAACAGTGAAGCTAAAGAAGCCTGTCATGCTTGAATTTAGGATGTGAATTTAAGCAGTTGCAGCTCGACTCTTCCACAGTGATATGTGAAAGACAATGACTTTATTCTGATTTCTGCTCCCATTTTCTGCATTTATTTGGCTGGCTTTAAGCTATTTATAACTTTTAAAAAACTGTTAAAAATGTGCTTAATAGATGGACTAAAGTAGTTTGATCATTGTTAAACTGTATTTAAGAAGTGACATGTGATTATTTTTTTTTTTGACAGAAGCTTGGCACTTAACCAAACTTGAAAGCTAATTATTCCTTCATATGCTCTTCCATGGGGAAAGTCTTCTCTTAATAAAAGAAATGGAATAGAATTGGGGAGTTCAGGTACACACAAGGAAGTGACATGCATAGTAATTGATTTTGATAAAAGTGGAAGAATTCCTTTAACTTTCTGGCTGCCTTCAAAAAGCAAAGTTAGGAACACTGTCCTTCCTTCACCTGCCTTACCTATTGAGAGTACAAGCTCTTTGGGAGGTGGGGGCAGAATATCACTTACCACGTGTAGTTTCAGGATTAAGCAAAGGAGAACTTCCGGAGTGATTACTATAAAAACAGCTGCTAGCCCAGGCTCAGAGGGGCACAGGGACAGGACCTGGCCCTTCACAGTTCTCAAAACTAAGCTGAAGAGTCCCATGTGTCTATGGAGTCTTTTTTATTCATTCAGACTCTTTGTACAAGCACTCGAGATGGTTATTTCCCTTTCCCTTTCCCTTTCCCTTTCCCTTTCCCTTTCCCTTTCCCTTTCCCTTTCCCTTTCCCTTTCCCTTTCCCTTTCCCTCCCTCACCTCTCCTCTCCCCTCCTCCCCTTTTGCTGTTTTACCACCTCTACACAGGATTTGGAATGATTTTAGCTGATTTCCAGACATCAGGACCTCCCTATATGTAAGAAAACCACCAGCTATTTCAGTGGTTCACACAGTTCATCAGCTGCTGACAGAAATCCAACATCCTTCTCAAAAGGGAGCTACCTGCAGGGATTCCCCTCCTGCTAACAGCTGGGGGAAGTAAATGGGGCTGGTGTAATCTGTCAGCTCTAATCCATCTCAGAGCAGCATTATAGGTCACAGTTTGGCTTTCAGTGAGAAAATGGCGAAATATGAGCGCCAAAGCATGCTTGGAGGCAAAGCTGGGGCTCTAATAAGTAATTTCACAATTGTTTTCTACACCAGTAGTACTTTGTTCTGCTGGTGGTCTTTTGTACCCTGACTTTCTGAAGCAGCAAGAGGCTGCTCCTTAGTGTTGCCAGGCTGCATCATGCCTTCACCATGTTGTGTACTTTCTTAAACATAAAACCCCACAGGGACTTGTCTGCAGGGATTACCTTGTGTTCCAGGGCAGGACACCTACTGCTTATACCCTTTTAGACTTATTTTAATCCTCACAGGCTTGTTAGTTCAGAGGCTTGTCAGTAAAATATCAGTGAAGCTAAGCAGATACTGTACTGGTCTTGGAGATGAAATCAGGCCATTTTATGCCTCCTTCTCTTTCCAGCCACCGATCACCTCCTCTGCTGTGACCTTGCTTGTTCTTGGTGAGTGCTTCCTACTCTGCCAAGCATGGTGACCCATCATCTAAATGGGGGTCTCTACAAATATTTCCATTTGAAAGCAGATAGTTTCTGGAGCCTGCAATGAAGCACACATAACGCATGATTTTTTTCCAGGCTGTAATATTTTAAAAACATCTTGCAATTAACGCTAAGTATGGAAGCAAAATGACCTAACCTAAATGCCATAAACCTCAGTGCAGGGTTTTAAAGTTGAGCTGACCTGAGGCTTTCTGATGAAACATTTTTGTGGTGAATTGCCACTTTGCAAAAACTGTTGGGACAAATAAGTCAATAAAAAGACAAAACTTTCATCAGGTCTGTTTCTTGGATGCATCCTAGAATTTCTCATCAGAAAAAACAAACACCACCAAAACCCCCCCAAACCCAACAAAACCAAACCCAAACCAACAAATAAAAATTTAAAAAACCAAACCAAAACAAAACAAAACAATACAACAAAAACCACCACCACCAAAAAATCTGTCAGCAGTCTTGGGGGTGAAAACAGTCATCAGGCTTGTAGAAGATCCAGGTTCAAACCTTGTCCCTGCTTCAATCACCTTGCTGTGGGCTACTTCAAGGCAGGATTCTCTGCTTTTGGCCTGTCTTTTCTGAGGCACTTCCTCAGCACAAAACACAGCAGTCCTGAGAGCCACGCTTTGCTTGTTTGGGGCCCAAGAGTGGACACTGTGCCAACATACCATGTAGATATCAAGTCAGTCTCTTATTCCTTAGCAGTATTCCTTGCTGGCCTAGCAAATATTAATTGCCTTATAGAACATAGAAAAAATCCAGTGGAAAA
Source organism: Podiceps cristatus (assembly GCA_000699545.1). NCBI lineage: Eukaryota > Metazoa > Chordata > Aves > Podicipediformes > Podicipedidae > Podiceps > Podiceps cristatus. The sequence continues at coordinate 14,319 of KL282043.1, forward strand.
GAAACAAAAAAGAAGCCCCAGAGCTCACATCCTAAGCCTCATGCCACATCCCTTCGATGAGCACCTATGAATTTATTTGTACAAAGAAGAAACGTGAAATACAAACACAGCAAAAGATACAACAGACTACCTCATCTTAGAGTAAGAGAACTTTATTGTTGTTTTTTGGAACATGTTACTCTGCTTACAAGATAACTCCAAAATAACATTGTACATAGCATGGGTAAGGATCTGGGTGAGAGAGAGGAAGAAGAATTGATCGAGATTCCAGCGGCCAAAACCACCTGCGTGCTAAGTGCTTGCACCCCAACCAGGGCAGCTTCACGCTGCTTCACGCTGGGTGCCAAGACTGCTCAGGGGGATGGCAGGGCTGTCTCACCGGGCTGGCACCTCCTCTCTCCCCTGGGTCTGCCTGCACTTATGCCTAAATACCCTGATTCCTCATTCTCTTGGCTGAAAAATAAAGATAGTAACACCTTTCTGACCCCTGTAAGGGTTCTTGCAAGGATGAGTGAAGGGACAGAAAAGGTTCTGAATGCTTCATCATCTTATATAAGCCCTACGTGCTACTAACATTGTTATTAATTCTTTAACATGTACCCAGAAAGTTGCACTGAGCAAAGAATTTTTTGCCTCCTGCAGATAACAGTCCTGGATGGAGGAAGACAGTGCAGGAGGAGCTGTCTGGCAGTGGAGATTGCAGGCTAATACACCAGCTTTAATCATCTTCACTATTTTGTAAACTTATCATCTGTTGGTTATCTATTTCCAGATAATAAAATTACACTTTTCATGTTTGTTTCATCTGAAGAAATTTCACTTATTCATTTCAGAGTTGTCTGTTCTACTAATTTTTTCAGTTTGCACAGAAGATGTTATAGTTGTGATTTTTTCACCAGAATGGAAAAAAAGCAAATGCTGTGCAGCCTACACCAAACATATCTGTGAACTCTTCCCAAAAAAAAAAAAAAAGTCTAATAAGGCACAAGACTTTTATTGCGACTTCTACATTTCACTTTTTATGTAATTTCATTACATTTACATATATTTTGTTTTGATAAATAGAAAATAATTTTAGAAAATAATTTGCTCTTTTAATGAGACTAATAAATTAATTTCCATGTCTATAAGGATTTCGATCAATAAAGCGGTATTCTCATCTAGGACTCAGTAAATTTTTAAAATATATGTGAACTTCAATTTTGTCTTGGAATACATTTACAGAATATAACTGCTCGTAATGAACCATGAAGAGGAACTGTACTTTTTAAAATATAATCTCTAAGGAGAACTCATAAAAGGGCAGCTATTCTTCTACTTCTGACTTTAAAAAAACCTCTGTTTTTCATCAAGATGATTGAACCATGTTTGTTCAATGTTCTTCACTCACCACATGGCAGATGATTCTGCCCCTCTGCTCCGCTCTGGTGAGACCCCCCTGCAGTGCTGCCTCCTGCTCTGGGGCCTCAGCACAGGAGAGACACGGAGCTGCTGGAGCGGGGCCAGAGGAGGCCACAGACATGGTCAGAGGGCTGGAGCCCCTCTGCTATGGAGACAGGCTGGGAGAGTTGGGGGTGTTCAGCCTGGAGAAGGGAAGGCTGCGGGGAGACCTGATTGCAGCCTGCCAGTACGTAAAGGGGGCCTACAGGAAAGATGAAGAGGGATTTCTGACAAGAACATGTAGTGATAGGACATTGGGTAATATCTAAAAGAGCTATATATCTCAAATTAGCTATAATGAAGAAATTCTTCACACTGAGGGCGGTGAGGCCCTGGCACAGGCTGCCCAGGGAAGCTGTGGCTGCCCCCTCCCTGGCAGTGTTCAAGGCCAGGCTGGACGGGGCCTTGAGCAGCCTGGTCTGGTGGGAGGTGTCCCTGCCCATGGCAGGGGGGGTGGCACTGGATGGTCTTTAAGGTCCCTTCCAACCCAAACCATTCTATGATTCCTTTACAAATAAGATATTAAGAACCAATTGAGAATTACCAAAAGAAACAAGAAAGAAGCAGATGATTTGGGGTACCTAATGGGACAATTAATAACAAATTGTCTAGAAATTTATTAGTATACTTTTACTTTATACATATATATACATAAATGTTTCATTTTTAGCCTGCATTTCATTTGGTCAATCCCTTATATTCTTCTACCTCAATTCTAAAGTCCGTATATCACACGAAAAAATCCATTCAACACAGACATATACTTTTCATTTTTCTCACTGAAATGATTTCCCCAGTACTAGTTTTCCTTCCCATTATCACTGGTGAATTCAACCTTTCATAAAACATGCCATGAACTTCAAGTGTGAGTTATGCAAAGCACCTCATTAAGACCACTGATGTCTCTAAAACAAATAGAAACTTACTGGCTTTGAGAGGCCATGAGTCTCTGAGTCCTGATTTCTGTAGGCAACAAGTAAGTCTTAATCCGAGTACTTGGTACAGAAAGTGTTTCAAGACTGCCTGGTAGAGCCACCAGGTCACAAATTTATCCATGAAGTTGGGATTGTAGCATGGTATTCAACAGTGAGAGCTACAGTTTGGTTTGGCCCATTAAATGGGCAGGAGTCATCCAGGAACTTCAAAGCCAGGTCCAAAATATATCCAGATTACGCCCTTATCTAAATAAGAGCACTCACCCTGACAGGTAGAGAATGTTACACTTTTCATCATTGGTTTTGGAAGTGGATGGGCAAGAGTGATTTTACCATGGGACACATGCCAAGTCCAAAGATGACAGAGGACCCACATTTCCAATGTTCCTACAAAAGAATAATAAGAAGAACAACACTCCCCCTTTCTCTACAGACATGACATAAAATGACAATTTTGATCTAAACTGAGGTGTCTGTGGTAGCCATGGATTATGCCTCATACAAACAGACTCCAAATCACCTCTGACAAAGGCAGCATACTAAACTGGCATTTGAAGTCTGAAGCTTTAATTTTATTCATGGGCTGTGGTCCCCATCCTCCTCTATTGCAAGGTAATTTAGACAATTTGTAAATACAAATAATTAAGCAGGTGTAAATAGCACCATGGTGCATTTAAGTATGCTCTTTTCCACTGAGAACAACATAGTTAAATGAAGTTGTTAATTTTGTCATTTGTAGGAAGCAAGCATTACAGATACATGCTAACACATTAATTAAATAGTCAAGATTCTGTCATCATGATTTGATTCACAATATTTCACTTGAGAACAATCAAGATTCATCCATAGATACACAGGCATACTAAAATGGAATTTTGAAACAATTATGTAAAACCCAGTCTAGAAGAAAGATACTCACTTGCCAGCTCTGCATTATCTGAATAGGCATAAGGAGGCATTTTTCTAACATTTATTTAGCCAAGCCACTTGGCCACAGACAAAATGCTCTATCAATATTTGGTGTAGGAAGTTTAAAGTAGCATTTGCAGGTGATATCTTCACATAGTCAATCATGATATGTTGGCTTCAATAAGGAAACTTAAATTAGACATGCACATTATTACTCTGGTTAGGAGAGAGATTCAGGATGGCCACGGGCACCCCTGGTGTGTCCAGGTGCAGGCACAGGCCAGCCCACACAGTCACACATCCACATGCATCATGCACTGTCCCAGCTTTGCAGGGGCAGGATGTGCTTTTCATTTCAGTGGGAAGGATGGCTCCAGCTGGAAACATAATGGCCAGGCACTGGCACGCCAAAGCAGGCTTACCCTGCTTCTTAGCCACCCAGAGAGATGGTAGGACCAAAATCTGGCAGTTGATGCCACCTGCCAACTTCAGAGAAGATCACGGTCCTCTATGCATAGAAACATGATGCACAGCCCAGCACACTGGGTCCTTTTGCAATGTAGCCATGGAAAAACTCTGGTTGGGGACCACACACTGTCTTGAGGCAGGTGATATGTGTCTGCTTATGTATATATAGATGATATAACCTGGCAATATAACCAGGCCAGTCAGGGCCTTTGCACCTTTGGGCAAACTCAGCTGAAGAACTTAATGTGCTTAAAGGAGTTTTTAAAAAAACCTCTTGTGATCTAATTAGGCTTAGGACTTGGAGCGGGACTGCTTTCCTGAACACTGGCACTCAAATTGTGTCTACTACACACTGGCAGCTCATGTATAAAATCCTGTACCTTACCCTGAGTCTTAGTTTTTGCTCTTCAGTACTTTCTATTGGTTCAATAATTTGACTCTCTGATCCTATGGCTATTGGGCTTCTGAGGTTAATCCTTCTCCTGCAGGGTGGAGGAATTGTTTATAAGCAATAAGCCTCTTACATGAGCACTTGGGGAACATTATCACACCCACAATGAGAGACTGGTAACATTTTTCCAGCATACTCTTCATCTCTTCATCTTAAGGCTGTGGGGGTGGGGGTGGCTCATTGCAGCCTTCCAGTACCTGAAGGGAGCGTACAAACAGGAGGGGAACCAACTTTTTAAAAGGGTAGAAAATGGCAGGACAAGGGGGAATGGATTGAAGCTGAAGGAAGAAAGGTTTAAATTAGATATTAGGGGGAAGTTTTTTACAGAGAGGGTGGTGAGGTGCTGGCACAGGCTGCCCAGAGAGGTGGTGGATGCCCCATGCCTGGAGGTGTTCAAGGCCAGGTTGGATGGGGCCCTGGGCAACCTTGTGTAGGTCCAGGCCTGGAGGTTGGTGTCCCTGCCTGTGGCAGGGGGGCTGGAACTCTATGATCCTTGGGGTCCCTTCCAACCCAGACCTTTCTATGATTCTATGATTCTATGATCTCCAAATATAACTGGACCAAAAACCTGTTTTAAAGGAGAAGCTATTTGTCAGACAGAGACATAGATTATAAAAATGGAAAGGAAAAAAAAAATGAAAAGGAAAGTGTCAGATTTTTGCCAATTTTTTCTGTTGCAGAATTGAGAAGTGCATGCACTCTCCTCGTGAGTTTCACCTGTAGCCTTACCAGCTGTGAAATGGCAGGAAAGGATTAGAAGTGTCACTTTTCAAGACAAAGTGTTGTGTTCGGAAATCATTGTCAGCCACGTAAAAGGGAAGGTATTACTTTCAAAAGTGAAATATATTTTTCTCCTTCTCTTCTCCACACTCTCTTACTATTTCTCAGCTCTACAAAAGCTGGAAGAGAGTGAAAGTTTGCGAGTATGGGAAAAGAAAAAGCCCTTTTTCATGTTTTCATCCTTTGCTCATGGAAAAAAATATAATTTCACATGGAAAGTATTCCTTAGAAAATTTCTTCTTTTCCAGTTCTACCTATGCATAACACAGAAAAGACAGATTAAAGGAACTGTCAAAAGTTTCAATGTCAACAGCAGAGTGAAAAATAGAAACTCATTTTATCTGACTTTACCTCTCCCTAGTATTCTTATTGCTGTCTCTTCTACAAATCAAACACCCATTTCAAAAACGTTCCCTGATGTTGAGTAAAAGCAGGATCTGGCAAAGGTGGAAAAAGATCCTGCAGAATTCAAGAGGTGGTTAATAATTCCTCTTTCTGAGCCATCTTTAAACTGTAATTGAAGATTTCATCAGAATCATTTTCTAAACTGTCACTGACACTTTGCAGCTGCTAAATTGTCACAGCAAATCCAGGTTAACTTTCACCTGTGACAAATCTAACTCTTTTGGTCTCTTCCTCCATCCAAACTCTTCAGTCATATTTCCATAGCTTCTTATTACAGAACATACAGTTTCTTACCATGGCTACTCTGACAAGGAGCTGGAATAGGTTGCCCAGAGAGGTGTGGGGTCTCCTTCTCTGGAGATACTCAAACCCCGCCTGGACACGTTCCTGTGCAGCCTGCTCTGGGTGACCCTGCTCTGGCAGGGGGCTGGACTAGGTGAGCTCCAGAGGTCCCTTCCAACCCCTTCCATTCTGGGATTCTGTGACTCAGGAACTGAGTGCACACCATCCACATTGCTATTCCTCTAACAGCCCTTATCAGATCAAAAACCATACAGCTGCTTTATTTTCCATGTCCAGCCCTTTCCACTTACCTTGCAATAATTTTCATATCCTCTGACTCTAAATGAGCTTGTGTAAACCCTAACTCCTGCTTTAGTAAACAAGGGTTCATGCTGAAAAAATAACTTTGTGCTGAAATCTCAAATGCAAAAGTCTCAGTGGAGAATCTCTGGAAAGACAGAAGAAATCCCACATATATTCAGACAAAATGACACAAGGCTTTCAAATGGATTTGTCTACCATTATTAAACTAGAACACAAAGTGCCATGATTTGTCCTTCCATTGGACAGTGTCCTCATTGACGCTTTGCTTTCCCAGTGTCTCAGCTCTGTCTTTTGGGGAGAGGCATCACCATCATCAAGGAGATGGTGTGACCAGAGAGGCAGATGATACAGTGCCAGCAAAGAGATACCAAGTGCCAATTGACAGCTGAGGCTCTTTGCCGCTGCACTACCTCATTAAAATGAAAGGGTTCCCAAACAGAAGGCAAATATACACTAAAAGTTACAGTAAGAAATAAGAATAGGGAAATGGGGGGAAAAAAATCTCACTGTCATTATTATGTTCAGTATATCAATGTGAGTACAGGATATCTTCTGCCTATATAGGTTGGATGTGGGATCTGTTCTATATAGTCGAAGGCAAACCAGGCTTTCTCTGTTAGCAGAGTAAAAAATAAAAAGATTCGCCTTTTCCAAACATTAGACTATGGCTCTATATACAGTTTCATCATGGATTGCACACTTTAACTGCATTGCCCAGAGTTTTATTGCTGACCCACAATTCTTCCTTTCTCCCAGGTAGAACAAGCTGTGATCTACTGACATCAAGTTCTCCTGTTTAACAAGATGAATGGGATTTCCACATTGACACTGTCATTATCTGATGTTTTTAATATGTTATGTGTATTTTTTTAGTCATGACAAATGAAATATTATATAATCTTTTATTACAATTTTTCTCAATACACTGTGTCTAAAAGTTACATCACTGTACTTTCAGATGGCTGAAAAAACCCAACAAGCTGCCTAAAGCCAGACGTGTTAATTATGATGTGGGGCAGAAATGTTAACAAGGAAACCTATAGAAAGGAGGGGAGGAGTTGAACCATGTGATAGATTACTGCACAAACACAAAAATGAAACCTGTCCTAAAAAAGAATGGGGGGAAGCTGCGTTATTCCACCATGGGCTGGAAATGGGACAGTTTGTTTCAGGAACCTTCACCAACAAACCAGACAATACACAACTCAAAAAGTTCTCCAGTGCAAAGTAACTTAGATGGAAAAGTCAATTATCCTTTCACACAAGCTGTCTTTGATGCTGGAAGAGAATTTTAATGATTTCTTGTGGGCTTCCCTTTTTGAAACTGAGAAGACAGCCAGAAAGCAAAATCACTGCTGTCTTGGTTTTTTATGAACTTTCTTTTTATCCTTAAATATCCTATAGCAATCCCTCCAGATCTGTGGAAATCAATTCAGTGTAACTAGGCAGGCCTCTCTGTCGGGCCTGGCTACTTCTCTACAAGAGGGTGAATGGGAAAATCCTGAACTGCCCATCACCTTTGGGAAAATGGTGTTCTTAAAATCTTCAGGGAAATTCTCCATTGAATCCGCTTATTGGCAAATGATAAAAATTTCCAAAGGTGAAGAAATATGTTTTTCTCAACATGTGCACTAGTCTTGGCAGCTTCAGTGAGCAACCTGGGGTGGTGGCATCATTGTGAACAAACAGTTTCTCTTGTTCTCTGATACTCTTCCTCCTCCAGCTTGACAGGGTGCACAGGCAGATGCATCATCCCTTTTATCCCCTTTTATCCTCAGACAGCAGCACTCCTGGGCAGCTCGCTTGAGGACTCTGGAAGGATCACTTACGCATTAGCAGGACACTTAATTCCAGCCTGAGCAGCAAAGTATCTGCTCCTAATCCAACTGGAGTCCTGTCTTCAGTCATGGACCCCCCACCAGAAGCATTGTTAGCAGGTTCCCTGCCAAAGTGGATGTTTTGGATGCAGCCAAGTGAGGTTTTTGGAGTTTGGAGGGTGAGGAGGAAAACACTTGCCTGAGCAAGTCTATCCACTGGAACAAGCAATGTCATCCACTACACTAGACTGATCCACGAGATCCTGAATTGTAATTTGTCACAGCTGCCAGATTTTTAGTGCCATAGATTTTACAAAACACCTATTTTTCTTCGTGTAAGGCAACCCATTAGCAGCAAGGAAGAAGTCTTTTTCCTGCCTAAAAAATTTTAAGGTGAAGTTATATTTTTATGAGCTGTAATAATGCAACGAGTGGTCATCCTCCAGGTAGTGTGACCATCTCGGGGGTTTCCTGAGTGCTCCCTGATCCACAGCAGTGTGAAGTCAACAGGGTTTGAGCTCCAACAGGGCTCGCATTAGCTTTTACGGGAAGGAACTGGTAATTGATCAGCCACCAGTGGAAGAGGGGTCTTTTTGGTTTTGATTGCTTCTACTGGATTCATAAAAGATCCAACAACAATCTGAGACAGCCTTTGGATTTACATAGAAGACTTCAATGTCACACAAGGAAAGAAAAACAAAACACATGATGAGCACTAGTTCTGTATTTGGAGCACACTGACATGCTAGACACTTGGCGGCACAAGAAAATTCGGTGAGGAGACTTACTCTCCTAGGAACCTTAGAAAGAACTCAGTCTGAAAAGCCAGTTTTTAGGTAATAAAAGTGTAGTTTTGGGGAAGTTCAGTCAAGAGCATGATGCTGAATGTGAGACAGAGCCTTGACTAATCCATGCCACCTCCATATCAAAATCTTTGAACAGTTTTTCTGCTTTCACCAAAGGAAGAGCTATTGTATCACCTGCAGCTCAAGCTATTTTAGACAGTTTTGTTTTTTCTATGAATAAGTCAAAATCAGTTGCAAAGTAGTGAGTACAACTGCTGGAAAGCATCTCTTAACCATCATCCAAAATCCTGTCTTCAGTCAGCTTTCACTCTTACCTGATAGGATTTTGACAATTTGTCCTCATTTCTGCAGGGTGTTTTTGCCTGTGTAAATGCAAAATACAGAAAGACGCTCAGATCTTTTAAACATTTTTGCTAAGTGAAGCATAAAAAAAAGCTAAGTGGGTGAGAAAATAAATGATTTAAATCACCTGTGGAAGAAGCAGCCCTTTTTTACTATCACTCATATGTTTCTACAGAATGATGATGGATTTTTTTTCCACATTGCATATTCCATTCTTTTCCAAATTCCTTACAAATTTAAGAACATAGGAAACTAAGGAAACAAAGTATTTACCTTGGCTAAGGAAACAAAGTATTTAGCTTGGTTAATTTTACATTGTGACTTCATCCTACAGAAAGTATTTCCTTTGTCCAGTGCTTCCATAATATTTCAAGTTAATGAAGAATGAGAACAGTAAACTCTAAAAAGCATTTCTTTTCAGAGCTTTTGGATGTAATGTTTGGCTCTGTACTCTTTCCAGAGTGCCATGCAAATGGAACAGAATACCAGAGACTTCCCTCATCCCTTGGAAGAAAGCAGGGCTGGATTTTGGATATGAGAGTGCATATTTAGGAATAACAGATTAACTGGCTACATGTGGTCATCATGGAAAGCCAAATAATTGTTCCCAATACCCACTAGACATGTTAGCACGCTGATAAGTTAAACACGTTTTTCCAGCATAATTAAGAAAGCACTTTTTGGGAGACCTCATCACACTGTAACTGTCTCAGTAATTTGTCATGCAGCCTGCAGTACCCATTTTTAATTCCAAGGGTAATTAGGTATCTCCTGGGACTTGCCCTGAATATATTTTCTTGTTTGTCCTGTATACTACTTCAGATAAACTGATTTTGCATCTCTTTTGTCAGGGAAAGGGCATTAGAATCACCATTAATTTTTCCCATTAAGAATTCTACAGTAATATGATGACTAAGATGTAAATTGGCCTCTGTACTCATCTCTTCCTGCTTCTCTGTTATCTTGGGTAAATTTCATTTATGCTACTACTAGTTAATAATAAAGCTGAATTAAATATAAGGTGCCCTCTGTTAGCAGAGATCTAGTATCAGCTTCCCTGAGGCAAGTAACAAGCACTGTGTCAACCAGGCTGGCTGTGCTAGGAAATGGTCCATACTTTTTTCCAGGCCTGAAACCAGCTCAAACCTCAACATTTCAAATATTTGCTTCCTCCCTGTGCAACTATTTCTCTCTCTCTCTCTCTCTCTGTAGAAAGTGATTTTCTCTATCAGGTTATGCTGTGAGGGCTCACCTGTCAAGGGCTACTTAACATTTCTGGCAGAACTGCTGTGTGCTCCAGACTGCCCCAATGCTTCGAGGGATCACTCAAAGGAGAGTATCCGAACAAGAAGGTCAGTTTTGTAATAACAGGCACGGGAGAAGCAGCATGGTGGGCAGCTCATGTAAATGTGTAAGGTGATTGAATGCTTTTGACTTTCGCAAAGGGATAGAGTGTGAAAAATTGGGCAGGTTATGGTTCAAGACACCTAAATTGAGGAGTCAGCATGTAGATGTCTATGTGTGCTTTCAAATTTCCATTACAGTCAACAAAGATGCAGGCTGATTCAAAGTCCTTAAACATAAGTGTCTAGAGCTATTTGAGATGCCCTAGGATACCCCACAGGCCCCCTACATTTTGTGTGTCATACCTATGAAGTTGACATGGGTGTTTCAAGTACCCTAAAGTATTTCAAAAGGCTCCAGGCACCTTCTCTGGTCACCTGAACCGAGCTGCATATTCCTGCAGGCACTCGCACATGGACACTGAAATGGAGGGCTCACTCTTGAACTGAGCCTGCCTGGGATGTGTTGTACTGCCCAGGGTACAGATGGAAACCACGCCACTGGGTTGTTAAGTAACTGCCTTAATTCATAGAAATGGCTGACGCGAATCTTGGGCAGAACCTGGAAGTGATGCAAAACTCCATGAGGGAGCTGGGCTTGTTCAGCCTAGAGAAGAGAAGGCTGTGGGGGGACCTCATGGCAGCCTTCCAGTACCTGAAGGGAGCGTCCAAACAGGAGGGGAACCAACTTTTTAAAAGGGTAGAAAATGGCAGGACAAGGGGGAATGGATTAAAGCTACAGGAAGGAAGGTTTAAATTAGATATTAGGGGGAAGTTTTTTACAGAGAGAGTGGTGAGGTGCTGGAACAGGCTGCCCAGAGAGGTGGTGGATGCCCCATGCCTGGAGGTGTTCAAGGCCAGGTTGGACGGGGCCCTGGGCAACCTCGTGTAGGTGCAGTCCTGGAGGTTGGTGTCCCTGCCTGTGGCAGGGGGGTTGGAACTCTATGGTCCTTGGGGTCCCTTCCAACCCAGAACTTTCTATGATTCTATGATTCTATGATTCTTTCTAAATCCCAGCCATTATCCTACCCAGTAAGTGGACAAAGACAGCTGCAAGGTGGTTAGAAATTCACAGTGTTGCTCTTCAGATGCCAGAATGTTGTGCAAAATGTGAAAGATTAGAAAGGCAGGACTTGCTAGTCCTGATCCTGCAGATGCAACTCTTTATGGCCACCTCACCTTCTTTCATGGATCTTTGAAATTAATGGGTTTTTATCATGTAGCATATCATGCTGCAAACCCTAATACTCTATTGTTCTCTGTAATTTTAAATTAATTCGGACCAGAGGAGGTGACTGTGCAATTGGAGCCTCACACTTCTGTACAGCTTAACAAATTCCTTTATGTGCACTACCCAAGCAACGTCTTCCACAGCTTCATTTGAAGTTTTCTTTCTATTCCAATTGTAATCAACTGCTTTAGCGGTCTGAAAAAATACCTTATAGGCCACCAGTCCTAACCACACCGATGGTTAGGTTTGCAGTAAATTATCACATGTGGACTGAAAAACACATGAATAAACATTTTTTACCTAATGCATGATTGCAGGTTCCTTTCTAATCAAACTTCACTGTTTTTTGTACAACCGTTATTTAATCAAGGCCTAAACATGTCATTGTCGAAAGTATCCTTGATATACTTTCACTATAACTTACATTACCTCATTTCCAAAAGACGAGAACCTGATATGCCATATGCTTCTCTGCAGCTGTGAAGGTTGGAGTTGCTATATCTAGAAATGGAAGAAAAATGTCAAGTCTCCAGGTACCTCTTTCCATCTGGATAACATTTTTGTCTCAGAAATATTTTGAAACCCTTTGTTCTCTCTAGTTTTTCTAACTCAGATAATGAGATTCTCACCAGCTCTTCTGGGGAATATTCCTCAAAACTTCCCCTATCCTAATGTCACCTTACACAAACTATGAATTTCCATTGCTTCAATTTCTCAAGCGTTTGCCATCATGTTGTCTCTATTGTCTCTTAACCCTGATTCATCTGTTCCACATTACATAACCACAGCTCAGTTTTCAGTCAATAATAATTTTGTTTCCTTTTTGTTACTCCCTTTTAAATTCATTTTAATTACCACCCACATCCTAGCATCACATCATTAGCAGCCACATCCTAGCGCCACATAGACACAAATAAGCACTCTTGGCTTGAGTTTCTGTGGACTACGACTGTAATGTATCACCACACCAGAGTGGAAAACAGAGCAGATCTTGGGAGGTTTGCTCTGTGTGCACTTCCTGCAGCAAAGACACCAGGCTAAACTCCTGAAACAGTGCAGCCCTGGATTATAGCTGTACCAATACAGAGAGATCTCAGTCCCATCAGTGCTCCTGTATGGGGTCTGACTCCAGAATGGAGTGAGAAGTGGGTTGCTCATGCCTCTTCACACAGCACAGGGCGCAACAGGTTTGCTCCCAGCCTCTGCTCTCTGGGGCATGTTTGCTCCTGTCCTGACAGGGCAATGCAGATCAAGATAGCTTTGCCTTTGCAGCACTGCTACATTGCAAATTCAAGATTAATTTTGTCACCACCATCATGTCCAATCTGACATAGGTGTTATCAGTGCATTCTCAGCTTTTTCTCGTACACATATATAAGTATTTACTGTTTCTAGGTGTTGCTATCCTATTTAATTTAACATTTCCCCTACATATGTACTTGTGTTTTCCAAGTCCAACATTGCAAAATAATTTTCTACCTGTAGCACTGTCCTCCATTCTCTTGCCTTATTGCTCTGTTCTCAAGAGGATTGCAGTGTTTCCTTATTTAGTATGTTCCTTGGTTTACTAGTCCCTTCGTAAGTATTACAAACTGGCCCCCTTTTTCCAGGACACCAAGTAGTTAAATGAGACCAATACAAGGCCCAATACTTTCACTGGGGCAAGTCCTAACCCACAATGTATGCACATACGGCACAGAGAGCTTTTAAGGTGGCTGTGGCATGGTGCATCTTCAGCAAGGGACTGGTGCTGAGTTTCTGACAAAGCCCATGGTGGCACAGGTCTTTCTTTCCCACCTGACCCTTTGTTGTGGCAACTTGTTCAGTAGGACAAAGCCAATACCTTCTTGTTCTTTCAGCCACAGAAGGACCTCAGAGCACATCATAAGATGTGCCCTACCTGGATGTAAACTCCAATCCACTGCAACAACCTCAATAGTTCACGGCTAATCCTACTAGCCTGAAAATGCACTTTTCTCTATTTTATTATTTCCTGTACTCGATGTGTGGTAGAGTTCCTTCCTTTTCCCATGAGGCCATGATCTATTTCTCATTGTTTTCCAGTTGAACCATCAGCCGTTTGAGAATTCAATTTGTTGAAATTATTTTTATATTTATGCTGTAATTTTGTAATTACAATGTGTTCACCAAACTAATGAAAACGTCACTGCTCATATCCAGTAAACTTTGCCAATAGTTAGTTAGGACCACAGTAGGTTTTATGTTGTACTGTCACTTTAGCCCAAACTGTCTGAAGCAAATTTTTCTTACTATGATCTCTAAGGAGACCAATCTAACACCCACTGGAGTCAGTGGAAGTCTCTTTGTTCTCTTAGGTGAGCAATGGTCCCTTCCCCATAAAAAGTATAATTAGAACGAAATTTAACACTACAGAGTGATAGCAGTGAACAGCTTGGCAAATGCAGGAACAGTCTCATTTACTACAGAAGAGACGAAAGATGTCCCAGCTTCTCACCGGCAAACCGCTTAGGGAACCACCTTCACAACGACAAAGCTGTTAAGAAGGAAGACATTTAACATTTGAGTTGTTTACTTTCCCAGTCTTCAGAGTGCAAGCATGAAGCTATTTCTCTTAATTATCATCCCTCTAAAAAGCCACCCAAGTGCCCCTTATGAAGGGAAATCAAAACAAGTCACGGGTGTTTAATGCAGCTTCACTGTAGACAGCTGGCAGATAGGTAGATGATGCCTATAAAGGTTTATATGTCTCCACAGTCAATACAGGTGATCAAACGTTAAACTATGAAAGCATGTGTCATATCACATTTCTTCTGGGATCTGCCTTAAGGAAAGTGTTCTGGGAAGGAGGAGAGCATGGGCAGGACTTCCCTGAAGGACAAATCCTGGCAGGACAAATCCTGGCAGCCCTATTGCCCCTTGGAGTCACTTCCTGGCATAAGGAGCCTGAGGAGCTCTTAAATGTCCCGAGCCCTCCCTGAGCCCCCCAGGAGTGGGCAGGACAAAGCTGACATACAGTGCGATCCTCGCCTCCCTGCCAGCTCACTCTCTCCAGCCCTCACTATCTCAGCCATGCTTCCTTTTGGGAACAAATGTTTGTTCATTCTGACTAGAAGGATACAAATATAAAGTTAGATATCCTCTGCTGTAAAAACAAAGAAAAAGTAATATTTTTTAAAGTTATAAAAGATGTTGATTTACTTACTGTACGAAGTGTTTGAGATGTTCAGTGATTTGCATGTGATGAGTAGTTTCGATTGTGGAGCGCGTGTTTGTCATCATTGCCATTGCCCATGGTGCTTTAATGCAATCGTGCCACAGCCCCTGGGTTTCCCTTTCCTGGCACTGGAAGTGTGATTAGGTACACTAAAGCCTTCGACAAGGAACGGCACATTGCGCTGGTGCACTCCCATCAGGTCAGGAGGCATACAGGGTAAAATAGCTGTTCTATTTCACTGGAGACTGTCATCGAAAGATTTCCATACGATAATCAAGTCTCTGAGTGTTTATTGTGACTTAGACTCATATATTAGTTGAAACTTAAAATTAACCTTTGTTCCTGCTGTCTGACTTAAGTCCTACATGTTTTGTCTCTTTGTCTTTTGACATTTGAGGGGCGTGCAGCTCCGGTGCCGGCAGGACCCGCATCAGGCCGCTCCCGCGTGGTGCACAGCGGGGCTTCCCGAACCAGGGGAACCACAGGGGAGCTGAGACACCTGCCAGGAGCCGGCAGCTTGCACAGCAGTGGCTGAGGAGGCCTGGGCAGGGCCAGGAGCAGAGGTGGCCCAGCCCCACCACATATAAAAGAAGCCCTTAGGGAGTGCGAACGACCAGGGTGCAGGGTCCCTGCACGGAAGGGCTTGCAGGGAGGGCGCTGAAGCTCTGCTAGCAAGACCAGGGAGCAATGGTGCCCACCCGGCAGAAAGACACGGCCTCTCTGAGTCCTGCACCCACCGCAATTGGCACTGCGTCCCAGCCAGAGCTGCCGCCCCGGTGCCGGGCTGCGGGCTGAGCCCTGCTCTGACGCCAGTGCGGGCTGGCCGTGGGCAGTAAC
>KL282043.1:31724-48949 GCA_000699545.1 Podiceps cristatus
ACCCAAGTAGAATTGGAGGAGATCTGCAGCCCCCTCCTCACTTCCAGCTGAGCGCCTTGCCCACCAGGCATGTATGCCAGCAGCCACCTTCCTTGCTTCTGAAGCCAGATGCCTATGCACAGATCACAGCAGGAGAACCTAATGACATGGAGGTGACACCACACCATAGTGCTTTGGGGCACTACGTTGACCATGTGGAGAGCAGGGAGAGCTGAGATGTAATTGAGGACACTAGGTTGACCATGTGGAGAGCAGGGAGAGCTGAGATGTAATTGCTGGGCAGGCTTTAAAATGAATGAGTTCCATTCAGCTGCAGTCCTCACTTCTGGGAGGGTGGCATGCACTGGACTAACATTGTGTATAGCCCTAGGTTGTTACTAAAGGTTGAGCAAGAGATCAGTCACTCCTGCCTACTCAGAAGCTACTTCTATGCTTTCCTGTGGCCAGTGCCATGGTCTGGCCATCTCTATCCAACTAAACATGCTTAGCCTTCAAAGAAGGATGGCTGCATCCAAACCACCTTTTGGGAATGGTCCCATAAGTTGGGGATGGCTCGAGCAGTTTAACCACAAAGGCAGTCATGGTCCACAGCATCTGCATCCAGGCCTTGGTGCTGTTTTATCAGCATGGTCACAGCCTGTGGGACTGTCTGGCCTGCTCCCCTGATGTAACTGCACCCCAAAACTTTCTGATATACAACTAAGCAGATTAAAAGAAAAGACTAGCTAGCTGACAGACAAGCCTGGTTTCACTAGCTCTGCAACTGCAGAAAGAAAAAGGGAGTGAGGGATGGGAGCTGGCAAGATACTGTCTTTAACAAGCAGCACTATGCCACTTGTCATCACTGAGACCAAAGCTTCACTGCTTGAGGGGGCTCAGAGGATAAGGCTGTTCTGTGTGGTTTGGCAGTTTCCTGCTACTGGCACCAAATCACCCATGATTATTGACACAGAACTTGAGAAAGGGAAAACTTTTACCCCCTGAAATTTGATTACTCAGAATGAAGTGAGACTAAAGAAAATGAAAACAGAGTCTCAAGATCAACTTTCAGCCGTAAACCAATAAAAATCAAGAAGAACTTTGTCTTTAACGCAGTCTAGGGAAAATTTTAAATTAATACTTAACATTAAAAAAAATATTATCCCTTTAGGTGAGCTCCTGCAGTGCAGGTGAACTTCATCTTCCAACTACCCAGCAAGAGGCATGTTACTTCAAAAGTGATTCCCTGGAGAAAAACAATGTGCCATAGTAGTGATGGACACAAAGTGGGGCTCAGGGTCTCTGCCTGAGAGTCCTTTCAGGAGTGGACTCACATGTTAAGAAGTTGCACAATTAAACTTGAACAGATTATTAATTTGATAATGACAAAGTACCAAGTCCATATGAAATGCCCGAACTCCCATCATTTAGCAACAAATCAAAAAGAAACTATGAGGACTATGAAGACAGATGGTAAAATTACGACCCATACAATTGGCACAATGAAGAACATATAATAATACATGTTGAAATAATACCTAATAATAATCGATCAAACAGGATGAGCTGTGCTATACCAAAACATTGCATTTCTGGTCTTTAGGAACTACTATGACCCATTTGGCAACAACAACCAAGGACAGGCACAAGGACAAGGACATGACACACAAACCCTTGAGGGTCCATAGACTGCTTCTAATAGTTAGGGAAGTTAGGGTGGCTTCCTTAAGGTCATAACAGAGAGGTTGTCAGTGCCAGGGAAGCAGGTATTTGGATGAAATTCTTTTTGCCAAGCCCCGTCCTGCTTGTCCTGAAGTCACTGGGAATTACTTCCAAGACGTGCAATGAAAACAGGATCAATTGCTGTGGGAAAAACACTTAGTGTTTCCAAAGTGCTGATGCTTTGGGAAGGGGGACAGTCACCCTTATTCCAGACTGTGGATGACAGTTTTGAGCCAAGTATCCAATAAAAATCTACTTACCAAGCAGAAGATTTAATCTGGTGGGTTTTAACTAGCGTGTTGTGCCCTGTCATTTGTATGCACACACTGCAGCAAAAGAAATAAGTAGGAACTTTTGAGCTGCTTGTCCCACTGCTGCTCACAGTGAAAGAACAGAATTAAAACTCATAGTCAATCCTTTGACTGTGCAGATCAATGCACGTTATCTCCATGTCATATAGAAAAAGCATGAATCAGCCTCATCACTTAAACTAGGAAAATACTAGCATTTTGGTGGTCTTCCAGCCAAGAAACTGTTGGGGGCTGAGTGGAGTGAGTGATGTGATTGATACACTTTAGTGGACAGAGAGACCCTCCCATTGAGTCGTGAGGTTCAGAAAGGACCCCCTTGCTTTCTAAGCTCCTTCTCAGAGAGGAGTCCAGGTGCAGCTGGATCTAAACCTAGTCCAAGACTTGGTCAACAGCTTATGTCTAAAGGATTATATCAGGTCCCCAGAGGGCTGTCCTGGACAACTCACTCTGAAAAAAACAATGTTAGAGATAACCTAGGGATAAATTAAGGTGGCTTAACACCAAACAATCGATAGAATAAGTTTTATTTATGACAGAAGCTATTCAAACCTTGAATCACATAAAGGGATAAGCTATTTGAATCTTGAATCCTATAAAGGTCTGAACAGCCCGTAACATATGAGAGAGGAGAGAAAGATAGAAAGACAGAGGCAAAGGAAAGATAGACATAAAGGGAAAGGATAGAGGTAAAAGAAAAGATCTGAATCACCACCCTGGCTTCCAGCAATGTCTCTGGTCCGGTTCTGTCCGGTGGGTGGTGGGTGCGCACCCAGCCCCTCTGAGTTGCGCTACTTACAGACTAGTCCCTGCCTCCAGTCCCGCTGCATATGCTAATTCCTTCGCATGCGTAGTCTGTTGTTCGTGAACCTTCCTGACAAAGGTTGGGGGTGTAGGAGGGTGTTCGGTGCCTTTCCCTGCCTCCTGTCAGAGATGCAGGAGCAATGCTGTCTCAGGCTTGTTTTTGGAAAGTTACCCAAGATCAGGCCCAGAAAGGTGCTGTCCTGCCTCCACAAGATCCTCCTTTCCAGACGCACTGTATCTCATTCGTGGGATGCCATTCCTTCTCACAACGTCTTCCTTTGCTGAATGTTTGAGACAATAACTCTTTCAGCTTGACAATGACTTTCTTACAGAAATTCTCCCTCCATGTTTTGTAAATGTGAAAAATACAAATGCAGAAATGGTCAAATGGAAGTAATCAGTTTTACATCTCAATGCATTTTTTGTAACTCTAATAAAAAATCAGCATTATTGATCTAATGGTTAATGAAGTGAGTATTTCTCATGCTTCCTTTCTTCTTGCAAATAATTTGTCAGTTGAAATCCTCAAAATAAGGAGTATATACTGAGACTGTTGAACAGCAGCAGCTCCTCTCTTCGGTACCACTCATTCCTTCACCAAAGGCAGCTCTAGAGCAGCCCAGCAGCACCAGCAGCGGTGAGGACTACACCCTTCCCAGGCTGGTGCAAAGGCAGGCACAGTCTGGCCACTTCTCTATAGTCTTACCAAGAGTAGTGATAGTTCTAACAAAATGATTCATATTGCAATGCAGTGAGAATTGCTGCTAGTTACAGAAAGAATCTTCTGTAAGTAGTTTGCAACTTGCCAGAAACCCACAGGTAAGATTTTCCACTTTCTGTTGAAATACAGAAATCAAATTTTAGTTTCAAGAGATAATAAGAAATTTCAAACTTACCAGATATTAATTTTTGCATAACTAGTCACATGCTCGGAAAGGTGAAAGCAGATATTCTCAACTGGGGAGAACAAAAGTGGAGCTTCTCTCGCTTCAGGTTTGCAATCTCTAGAGTGCACTGGTAGGAGCAGCAGAATCATAGGGTAAAAGCAGGGGAGAGAAAGCTGTCATGTTAGAGGAGAGCAATCACTTCATTCAGAGTTCTCTTTTGCTCTTAAACTCTTAAAGTGCTGCAGATCAATGGGTTTCCTCATTAACCGACTTTAGCCCCAGGTTGTGAGCGCCAAAAGCAGCTTTGCCTTGCATACAGGAGAGCTGTACGGATGACGACTGCGCTGACATCACTCACAGTGCAGGATCTCTCTGGACTGAAGGCTTGTATGTCAGGAAATGAGGGCTGCACATGTAACTGCGCTTGCAAACCCACCTCTTCTGGGGACTTCAAATTTCCTTTCTCTCCTGCCCAAAGCTTTGCAAATTTACTCTGCTAGTCTTCGCTGTTTGGCCTTGGTTTTTGAGGATGCTTCCAGTTCTGTTTAGGTTTTCTCGTGGGAGGAGGGCAAATGAGCAGATCTTTTTGAAACAGAGCCATTTGTTCCAGTTTCTTGGTTTTAAATTTGCTAAAGCTTTATATCATGCTTAAGAATAAACATTTCGTAAATTATTTTATGAAACACAAATACCTTGTTTTAAGTAAGTGTATTTTTTTCTGCACGTGTTCTGCATTTCACAGCACAAAAGCAGATATATTTTGTGGCAGTACGATGATACAGCTCACAAAGCCCCAAATTTCCAAATAATAAGACTATTAGTTTCCAACCCCAAGGGTTTTATCAGAGAAGAAAATGGCATAATTATATTGAAATCCAACAGCAGGGACATTTTACTTACACCTGCAAAAGGCTTGCAGATGTAATACCTGTGCAAGGGGAAGTCCAATTCTCTTTCCACTGGCCTCCTCAGAGCTCCTTTCTGCACACGGGAGCTGAGCTTACGGCAGTGAACAGAGCTTCTTGACATCAGGTTTCAGCTAAGTAAATACCTGTAGGTCTTTAACACTGAATTTCTCTGGGCCTTAGTTTCTAATTATTTTCTATTCTGTTAATTTAATTTGTAAGCTTCTTGGTACAAGATGTATCTCTGACTTATCAAATAATTAAAGTGGTATAACCAGTCACACATCTGAGAAAGGTGAAACTAAACCTTTGCTCAGGGTATAAATGAAAATGAATTTTCTAACATTTTTCATTCTGTTTCCTGACAATTTTGCCTTGTCAATTTAAAACTGTAATTATTTGGGTCAAGATACTTCTCCAGCTACGGTTTACAGAGAAAGGCAATAGCCAGGCTGGCCAGGCCCTGCGGCTCCTGCATCAGGATGGCTGGGAGCTACTGACCGCCTTTCCCCCCAGTTCTGCATGGGAGGCAGTGCGAATCCCAGAGCTGATCTCTTATTCATGTTCCGCATCCAAGGATTTCGACAGGCACCAGCTACACCTCTCAGAGCAACGGAGACATGTGGAAACAGCCTCTGCTCGAAGGGATCACTCCAGGCCAGCGCACTGCTCTCCAGCAGGTATCACAAGTACCCATGTCAGCTCTCCATCCCCTGGAGACCCGCCTGTTATCACTGCAAGTCTCTGCAGCCTCTAACCGCTGCCGCGGCTGATACAGTTAAGTAAAGACTCAAAGCCACATATATCCTGCCCGTCCAAGTACATTTAACAAAACAGCAGCAGAAACTTACCTTGACTTCTAGGTGATTGATTTTTTTTCAGGACTGGCATTTTGAGTGTATTTGATTATAAAAATCAAATAATGAAGAGAAATACTTTTTTTCTGTCACAAGCCTGCTTTGAAGAGTGATGATTCGTCATTTCCTAACTTGATTTATTCAGCTAATCTACTTGACCTCATGCGGACCTTCTGGTTTCATGTCTGAATGGGAAGGAGGGGGGGTTAGTGTGTACAAGAAAGCCAGAGGGACTATGAAGAAAACTGAAGCCCAAAACATATTGTTTCATGAGGAAAAATTAAAATCTGCATTTATTACAACAATTCTTACAAATGTTTTGTCTGTTCTCTGCATTTTTACTGTGGGAACTCAAAAATGAAATTATTAGCCTAAGATACAACAGTTGATTATTCAAAACTGTCTTTCTGGATTATATGAATTTGTTATGCGATTAAGGCTTTGTGTCTCCCCTATGATCATGAGGAAGGAACACGTCACGTACAGGTTACAGACTTAGAGAAAGATGCTCAGAAGACTTTATTCACTTCATACAGCCCAAGTGGCCATCACTCCGTGCCAATCTTAGTTCTGCAGTCTGACATACTTTTTTCCTTCCCTCATACAAGGGGCCTAACACAGACCTAAGGAGCAAGTTGGGTCTTTACCGTCCCTCATGCCCACTGTTAAAGAGCTGCAGGAAGGGCACTGGCCTTGCAAAATTTTGGTCAACCCCAGGTCTTGTTCTCCCCTCCTCTGCCCAATTTTGTGCCAATATTTTTTTTCCTCATCAGAAGTGAGAGAAAATAGGATCTCCAGAGGGGATGTGGGTACCCAGCAGTAGATGCCAACACCTGGAGGTTAAACAGCAAGTTGATTTTGAGTTCGAAGGGATCCCAGTCCGGGGGTTGGTCTCACTGGCTGAAATAGCAGGTACATTTTTTCCATTGCTATTGATAGAGCATCCTCAGCTGTCCCTTGAATTAATCTTCATCCTGACTGGGAGCAAAGTGACTGCCTGTGGTGCGAAGAAGAACTGTCACTCCTGCTTTCCTAACAGAACCAGCAGGATTATCGCTTAACATGAGAGATGTTTTTTCTGAGAGGGACTGTAACAGAATCTGAGAGATATAACCCTGAATGAGCAACAGTGGCACTACCAACTTGAAAAAGGGGGTTTCTCTTGTTGACTTTCAAGTGAACAATTTTCAAGAGGGAATATTAACACTCAGACAGAGGACTGGGCAAATAGACAATTTGGGGGATTGGCATCAAGACACAAAGACATTGCCTCTGCTTACATGGCAAACAGCCCCCCTGGAGATCACGCAGCTCAGTGCAGCAGGGACAACTTCATCTCTTAGTGATCGTGTTTTATACATTCTCTTCTAGCTAAAAGTATCATCTGTTGGGTTGATTATTATTAGTTTTCTGTTCCAAAATAGTTGGTATTTAAGGTAGCTGGAGCTTTCTGTTACCTATACAATGTGACCTGAAGAGACCCAAAAGAACAAGCACCTTTATGGGTAATACTTGCACCTTTAGAGTACAGAGCGTTTTAATGGGGAGCTGGAAGGGAGCTAGTTAGTACGCACAGGGTTGGGCTCATCCGCCTCTTTGGGGATTAGATATGTAGCAACAGGCAGCTCTATTCAACTTAAAACCCATACAGCTGTGTTCTTCGTTAGCTGAGTGATAACTAACAGCAATAACTCACACACTTGAGAGTCACAACTTGTTTAACTTGTGACCTGCTTGAAATACCTTTAAATGAAAGTTATTTTCCAGCACACTGGTCATTATTTTGTTAGAAGATATATATAGCATAACAGACATTTTTCAGAGTGCCAGTAAGCCCTAAGTCTGAGATTTTGACTTCAGAAGGAAAGGCTGTAAACTGTTGAGAGAAACACAGAGCAGTAGTCTGCAGAAAACTTTGTCCAGAAATAGCTTTATGTGCTTTGGCCAGATAAGACACATTTGAATATGCACCTTTACGTAACCTATATTAAGTAAATGCTTGCTGCTGCTTCTGAGTGATTTGTGACAGTGCGTGCCATCTACTGTGAAACGAGACTCCTGAGAAATAAAGGATACTATTTTCTAAAACACGGTGGAAAAAATGGAGTCTTTCCATTGCCTTTAATGGGCTTTGGACCCACCCCAAACAAGCTGCAGCGATGTGTTGCTCACTATAGTTTTCTGTCTCTTGCCACTGCCTCGTGGCAAGCGAACATCATCTAGCAAAGTGTGTGCTGCCTGCAGCAGCTCCACACCGCTTCACCCTTTGGGCTGTAGGCAATGCCAGGAGTAATGACCAGGCGTAGTGTCATGTTTGTAACCAGGGATGGTCTGAGGGGGAAAGAGAAAAACCTCATCAGAGGCAAAGGCCAGCTCCAGCAGTTGTCACAGATGCAGCCCTTCTTCACCGTGCTCTGCCAGGGGGTCTCAAAGTCACAGCCAAGAAGTTCTTCCAGCACTTTGGATGCACAGCTTTACTGCAGAGCACGGAAGACTGCAGAAACCCAGAGTTCACAGGCAAGATGCTACTCCTTAGGTGCTGCTCCTTGGGTGAGGGTCACCAGGGGACTACTTCTCTGAATCTATCATCTCTCCAGAGCCCATGGAAGGAAGCAGAAGTTGCCAACAATCCAGTCTTCTCCTTGCCCACGGGCAGTTCCTGCTTAGCCAGGGACACAGCCCATGGGTATGCATTTATAAAGCTTCAGGTTTATCTCCATATTTTATTCTTTCCTGAAGCAGCACCAGCACACGAGGCTCTTGTCCCACCTGTTGCCATCCTCAGGTGATGCACTAGTTGTGCAGCCCCATTGTGCTGCAGATCCCTGCAGACATGCAAACCCCCGCCCCTGCCCCCTGCCCCCTGCTCCCTGCTCGATGCCCCTGTCAGCACTGTGGCCTCCAGGGAGCCAGAGAGGGAAAAGTACTGCTCTCAGAGCCATAGCCTCAGGCCGCTGTTCAAAAACTTGCTTTAAGACAGCACAATCTGCCCCCAACCACAAAGCAGCTGGTGACCTCCCATCTCCCCAGGCCCTTTCTGCCCACTCTGCTCAGTGCCTAGAGCTGGCAGAGGTTTGGCTGGCCATGTGCCAAACCAAAGCAAGGTGCTGAAGCACGTAATGGAGCCAGGGGGACAGGGCCACCTCCCACCCCAGTTCCCTGCACAGCCACACGGACCCTTGGAGGTGGCACATGGGGAGGGCTGTCCTGCTCCTTCCAGGGTCCCTGGGTGGTAACCCAGCAAGAGCTGCAGGTAGGTGAAGTTACAGCTGGGTGGTATCTACATTCCTCTTCTCCCTAAGCTTAGCAGGCTGGCGTTTTTGAATTCAGTTCCATTATTGCTGTGAATAGATGTTGCAGGTTGTTTTCTCCACACTGAATAGCTCCAAGTTATACATATGCAAAACTGGCTTGAGCTTAGGCTTCAATGCACAGAGACTTGTGTACACATAGTAACACACCTCAGAAACGAAAAGACTGAATAATTAATAGATATAGAGCTCCTTGCAGCAAGAAAAAGGTCATTCTGCAAAAGACATATCCTTTTATTCCTGAAATGAAGCTGCTGAAATAATGCTTATGGTGAGGTTTAGCTGCAGAGCTGTCGGCAGTTTCATTAACAAGAATTACCTCCAGCCACTCTGTACCCGAAGCACCGTGACACCAGGCAGACTCACATCTCCTATCGGGTAAAGCACATACAACCATCAGCTCTCCTGCTTCGTGTGTGACTGTTAAGATGCTGTAGGAAGGAGACCAGGCACCACATCCCATTCTGGGGCAGCTTTTGTGAGAAGTTCATTTTATTCACGAGCAAAAGCTGATTTGCTAAATCCAGCCTATAAAACTAGAAGTTGGGGTAGGTGTAAGATTATAATCAGAGAAATAAATTATTAGCCTTTCCACATCATAAAAATCCCTGTATTCTTTTTAGTAAGCAGATAAAAGGATTTCTTTAATCAGTGCTTTTTCACTGACTGTAAGCTAACATCTAAAATCTTGGCACTGATCTTTGGCACATTTGCTGAGACAAAATATCATTATTAACAATTAGAGAAGAGTTATTCTAAAATATTTTGCTGCACTTGAGCAATTATCTGGGTAATCACTGACAGAAGCGTACAGACAATGATGCCAAAGCACAGAGCTGAGTTCTTTCTTCCTGTTTTCCAGCCTCAGTCTCAAATTAAAAATCACCATGAGCCAGTGGAGTTAGCCTGTGTGTACAATAGCATCACGCAGCATTATCATCTCTAAGCTCATGCAGAGACTTACTCTTTCCATATTTACCAACTCTGAATTTGTTCAACCAAATCCAAGCACACACACACATGCTCACAGAGCTCCCTGTACTCTGCCAACCCCACATCATATGAACCTTGTCTTGGTAGAATTCTCCACTTCTGAAAACGTGCTACAGGGCAGCCCAGCGCTGGTGACACTGCCCACCTGAGATGCACAAGCACTGAGAATGTCTCCATCTGATAACACAGATTTCTCACAGCAAACCCAGGTCTATAAAAAGATCCTGCAATCACATCCCTCCTAAAGCGGACTTTGGAATCCAAGAGGTCCTGCATAATTGAGGAGCTATGAAGTAATGGCAGACAAATATGTAGCGGTGCTGCGCAGCCCTGATGAGTCATCCAGATCGCAGGCAGAACTGGAGCGCGTTGCCTCACCAGCTTAGCCAGGAGGAGGGTATTTTGTTTTATTTTCCAGGCCTGTAGTTTACAACCTTTTCCCACCCTCTTACTGAGTGGTTTGCCTGCTGTTCCAAGGAGACTAATTATTCTGCTGGAAGCCTCATTTTGGCTTTGAGGCCTATCTTCGCATTTTCATTGCTATACAAATAGAATCTTAGCTAAAAATAAGCATTTAAAATGTTTATCAGGGGCTTGCTTTCATACCAAAATAGATTCATGTGTGTGTGTGTGCATAACATACAAACATGCAAGTCTTTATAAATTGAATCAATAGAGAAAAAAAAATTATGCACTGAAGTGTGCTCTCTTACCAAAAATTTCCTTTTATTAGGAAAAAAAGGGATAGGTGAAATTGTTGAGTTATTTCTCGAAGAACAAAGAACATGCCATTCCTGACATGAAGGCAAAATAATTATTTTAAGAGGTCCTAAAAGGTGGGGAATTCAGGTGTGAGATAAGCTGTCATTTTAAAAAGTCAGAATATATTCAGGAGGGTGTTACAGAAGAGCACCTCTTGACGAGTGCCTGAAACCTTCAAGATTTAGGTGTCCACATCATGTTACTAGTCACAAGGTGACCAGAAAGATGATCTACAGAAGAACGCAATGTAAAACTCAATGTTTTTGGAGGTAGACAATGCTTATTTTCCTTCTTGAATAGAGCTTGGTTACTTCCTTAGTCAGTCTTCACTAGAGATAAGACAGTAGTGTTTTTGCAGACAATCCTTTCTGGGAGCTCTATCAGACCAGGGAAAATTATCTAAAGAAATAATTGAGCACCTTTAGCTCAGTTATTGACTTTACTCAGTTCAGGTAAACTTTTGCGCCCTCAGTGGGAAACAGCTACCAGAGGACCTGACTTCTGCTCCCCTAATCTGGGCTCCTGTAAAGCTCATTAGTTTATTTTCCAACACTGGCTGATTCTTTTTGATATGCATTCCAGAAGAAACAGTTGAACTATAAGGACAAGCAAATGCTAGCAGTAAAATTAATCGTGCATCTACTAGACAATAAAGAGGAATTAATGTCAAGTGAATGTCTATAATTAGAGCTTAAAAGGATTCTTCAGCATCATTTCATTAGTGACTGAAGTCCTGTGAGTGAAGACCAGAGATATACTGTGAAGAGTTTTCACTTCTCTAGGATGTTTGATTTCCATCACATCATTTGATATAGACACAGGTCTTACATTAAATGCAAAACTGTTTCATTTATATTAAAAGACTGTTTCATTTATATTTAAAAGATGTGTATCTTTTGCTCAAGTGTTCAGGATTTCAGAAGAATTAAGACTGGTTCAGAATTATAAAGGAGGCTGGTATTCTGGCATTTTACAGTATCTTGAAGACTACTTATATAAAAAGGAATAATGAAAGTGATGTTAAATTAATGTATATAAAAGAATGGAGAAGTCAGAATGTTCCATGCCCATACATAAAAGAAGGGATTTATCAATTAAAGGTGAATTGCCTTATTGGACCAGAGTCACAGAACTTTTTAGCCCTTTATCTTCTAACAGCTGCCATTCAGGGTATTATGCAGGTCTCACATCTTTAATTTGTGTAATGACTTGTCTTCCTACTAGGAGTTAAAGAGATATTACAACTAAACGCAGCAGTTCTGATTAATAATACAGAAGTGAGACACACATTTTAAACTCTACATGTCCATGACACATAGAAATCCAACAATTTCTGTTCTACTAAACTTTTAGCTTGGAAAACATCTCTGAAGAATGAGCATAACCTGATCATGCATTTTATAGAAAAAAAAAAAAATCTGTTTTAAATATGGATATAAGAGAAAAATAAAAAGCATTTTCTGCCCTTGATTGAGCCTGAAGCTATATATATATGTAATATTTTTACCAGGTCTTTTTTTAAGCAATAAGTAACATAGATGAAGAACTATATCTTAGTTTAGGTTCTAGTCATAACAATATGGGGATTGAATCAACTGGAGAATTTTAGGATTGCTTAACTTTATAGCTATCTTAAAGGTTTAGCCTTACTTTCCTGTTAGATAAGAGAAATTAATGCATTCCCTAAGGTAGACTTCTAAAATGGGTCAAATGAAGCACTCTTTAAAATTGCCTGTTGCTCTTCATTGACTAGGGAACATTGGGTACAGGATTCAGTTTGACACAAGAACCTAAATTTAGGTACTTCTGGGTGTGCTAGTTTTCTAAGCTCCCATTACAGTCACTGGAGCCTGAAGAGCAATTCAGTTCACCATAAAGCAGGTATGTGGCCGGTCAGCTGAATCACTCATTGATTGCTTTTACCAGATCTTCATTAATGGTAGTGGGAGCTTAGACATTTTATATGTAGTTGCTTGTATTTTAAGGGACTTAATCTATCAGAAGTGTTAGGGATCTACCTGAGAAACCCTTACTTACTAACCCAGGGCACATAAGCCCTACCCATTGTCTCAGACAATTTCCAGCTCACTTTAAAAGTAGCCTTGGAACAACTAAGATCCAAAACAACTTGCAGAACCAGGAACTCCCCTGGACTTGAAATTTCAGAGGAATTACACACATAGGGAAAGCATGTTCTTCCTGAAAGTTGTTACAGTTTACAGGTCTGCTTACTTCTACACAAACAGGAAAAAAACAAAACAAAACAAAAAACAAACCAAACCAAACCAAAAAAAACCTAACCAAAAAACCAAACCAAAAAAAAACACCAAAAAAGCAGAAAATGATGACCAAGACATTTGCTAGAGGAGCATGGCTACTGACATGGTTGGCAGCTGGGTTTCATATAGCCAGTTGGGCACTAGCCTAATGACAGTGCTGTCAAGGAGTCAGGCACTCTATCTGGAGCCCAAATTCCATCAAACAACTGACAATGATCTGTTGCCGTGTGTAGTGGTAAGTCACGCTTGGAGATCATCCTTATCACAAGGTAAGTACTTATGCAGCATTTGAGCAATATGCATTCTCAACTAGCAGCTAGGACAGGATGCTGAGACAATTGCCATGTCTTAAATCCTGCCTCATTCCTGCCATGAGGCATATAAAGTCCATTGCCACAAAGACAACACAAAAAGGAATTGTGAAAACTCTTTCTATAAAGTGAAAAGTTGTTGGCAGACCACTCCTTTAGGCAGTACCTCAGAGTCCTCTCTTCCAAAGGTGGCAGGGGTAATGATCCAACATACTTCTTCCTCATACCCCAGAAAGCTCTGCCTACAATGGGTTAATTTAAGACTGATAAATCAGTAACTTCATTTTCAGTCACTCCATGTAATATTCACAAAGAGAGCCTCAAGACCCTGTTTCAGGAGTTGGGTTGTGTTGGGCCTTTACACTCTTAAGTAATTAGACCTTTAGAGTGTAATTAGACCTTTACACTCCTAAGAAGTTAATTTAATTTAATTGCAGAGGTGCTGAACACCCACAGAGCTTAGGCAAGTCCAGAAGGGAGTGAGAGCCCCTTTGGGGGTATTCAAATTTTGGAGGTGACAAAATGACAATGAGGCCCACAGAGTCCAAGTTGATTTACCTTTTATTTGCATACACTGTTAAGGGAGGATTCCAGTGCTTCTGAACTGGGATAAGTCCTTTACAGCCCTTGGTTTTTCCCAGACTCTATGTATCACCAGCAGAAGCCCTTGCCTTGCAGAAGGTCCATAGCACTGCAGGAGACACAACAATACAAATGACGAGAACACCAGGTGAAAACAAGGAAGACAAGCCATCCACAGTGACCTTATGAACCGCTTAGTTAGCCTCTCTCAGTTTGCAGGCTAGAGGTAACCCTGTGTATTTTAAGCTGTGGGTTTTAAGCATCAGGCTCTCACCTAGTACCAGGACTTCATCAATGAAACAAAGACTGTGCAAAATTAACCTGTTCAACTTTCACCTAATCAGTCACTTGGTGTGTTCCTCGAGGCCTGCAACTTCAGTCCAAGCTGTGTCCTTTACACTGGACCTACCAGGGAATCTGGATATTATACTGACTTTTAAAACCTATTGAAAACTCTTGGGCCTTTAGGGAGCAGGGAGAGCCCTCCACACTCCAGGAATGTCCTGTCCCCAGGTTCTCCACTTCAGCCCATTTCTAATCATTGGGCAATTCCCTCAAGGGGAATAGCTTTCCAAATTCACTTTTAAATACAGAAACGCTTTCATTTTGTATTGCGTTAGAGTGATTAGCCAAATGGCTTTGTGGAGCCAACTGCTTTAGAGGGTCACATTATGAACTAATTTCATTACTACTTGGCAAGAAGCAATAATTGGAATCTCCTTGCACCAGGGTTTACAGAAAGGACTGAAGGCCAGCACTGTAATTTCAGTAAATACAATCACATTTTACCACATCACTGCACTGAACAGGCAACCCACAAACAGCAACCAACAGAAATGCAAATTATCCTTGAGATGGATACTTTATCCCTCTTCCTAAAGGAAATTATTATGATCCCTTCTTATTTAACCTGACAGATAAAAAACTCAAACTCTATTTACCTTGCTGGTCCATCAGTGCTTTATATGGAGCACGTGGGAATTTTGAGGGCATGCTTGTATAAATGAGGTAGAATAGAGTTTAAATCAAGAAAAACAATTTTTAAAGATCTAGAGTAACCTGTGTGAGAAACCCTGTCAGCGTTTTTTCAGGAAGGGGGTTGGGGAGGGGATTAAAAAAAAAAAAAGTTAATTTGAAAGGTGAGATTTCTAGAGAAAAATAGGAGTTTGCCCATTTTTTCTAGCAATTCTGTATATGCTGTCTTCTACAAGACATGGGTGCTGAGCAATCCCGTTTCAGTTCATGTGAAATTTAGTGCCTGCTGGAAATGATGAAAATGAAAAGAAAAAAAAAAATCTGCCTGCCACCAGCTTTCCCACCAAAGTTAAGTTAGCAGGTATGTAATCCCCAATTTGCTGTTGTACTGTCTCTGGCTGGGATGGCGTTAATTTTGTTCATAGCAGCCCATATGGTGCTGTGCTTTGGGTTTGTGACCAAAAACAGTGTTGCCAACACACCAGTGTTTTGACTATTGCTAAACAGTTCTTGCACAGCATCAAGGCCTTCTCTGTTTCTTCCTCTGTTCCACCCCAGTGAATAGGTCAGGAGTGGGCAAGAAGTTGAGAGGACACACAACTAGGAGAGCTGACCCTACCTGGCCAAAGGGATGCTCCATGCCATACGACACTGTGCTCAGCAACAGATAGGGAGTTTTGTCTTCCAAGGTAGCCATTGCTTGGTACATCAGTCTACTTGTAGGACGTGATGAATAATAATGACCTTTGCATCATTTATTTTCTTTTTCCTCTCTTCTTCATTTATTAAACTTTCATAATCTTGATCCACAATTTTTTTCACTTTTGCTCTTCTTATTTTCTCCTCATCCCGCCTGGAAGAGAAGTGAGCGAGGGTTGTGTGGGTGCTTAGCTGCTGGCAGGGTTCAATCCACCACACCACTTTTCTCTCCAGACATCTCAATACATCAAGAGGCTCAAAAATCCCACCAGCATGAACAAATAGGACTTGGCTATGGATTAATCCTTCATTATTCATCATTTTTTACTTCCCAGAGCATGCACTTCCTGTCTTTCTACACAATGTTCCTTAATAGTTCTCCTTAGATTTTTTTAAAGAGAGTCCTTTCCCTCAAGACTATCAGATCACAGGTAACAGGGCAGCAGAGTATACAGGAGGGTTAAGTCCAGCTCACAGTGGAGTTGAAAATGGAGTTTGGTTAAGGAAATGCACAGGTTAAACAGGCTTCCAAGAACTTGCTCAAAATAAGCCTTATTTAAGCATCCAAACAGAGAATAAACTCCTGTTAGGTTTTTAAATATTTTTAAATTTTAAAATATTTTAAATGTAAATATTTTCAAAAGGTTTTCTGATTGCTACAGGACAGTTTAACGATAACTTTTCACTGGCAAGTCATGCAAAGACATTGTCTTATTCCCACTTAAGAAATGTAGTTGCTAACAGACATGTAAGTCGTTCCCAGCAGACACCTGATCTTAACAAGATAAACAGGTGTATGTTCCCACACTGAAGATTTTCAGAAGGTACATCTATTGCATCAGTAACTTCTGGTTCACAGAAGCATGGTTTTGCTCATAACCAGAACAACCTAACAGGCTGTTTGGGATTCTGGAAGATGAATGAATTCATAGAAGGGCTAGTTTACCACAGGAGACATACAACAGTTTGAAACTTGGCTGCATTCAGGCTACTGATCTTGTCTGAAGGTTGCAAGACAGACTAAAATCAACTGCTAAAAAGCAAAATTTCCTATCTGGAAGGTTTTTCACAAATATTAACAAAAATTTATTGCTTCTACATTTTAAGTAATTATGACAGAAATTTGTAATTTGGGTTTCACACACTGCTCAACTTCCAATAATCTTAAAAGAGAAGAGAGGCTTCTTTATTCTTGCCCCGCAAAAGTAAGCCTTCACAGAACCCCACATGCAGCAGCATCATTACAGAAAGCCTAGGAATTTTCTTTTGTATAATATTCGGTACATGTATTGCTTTGTGGTCTAAAAATTTTCAGTATGACTGTTTTGTAGAAATTCAGTAGCTACAGAAAAGAATACCAAGTACTGCAGTTAAGAATTAAACCTTCAATCTTGTAAATACCCAGGAATTTTCTGGGTAGTCTCCAAAAGTCAATCCTATTTCCCTGGCGAACATTGTTCAAAGCTGTCAGTGAAATGATACTAAGCTGATACCAAGCTGAGTGGTGCAGTTGACACAGCAGCAGGAGAGGAAGCCATCCAGAGGGATCTTGACAGGCTGGAAAGGTGGGCCCAGGTGAACCTAATGAGGTTCAACACTGCGCAGTGTAAGGTGTTGCACTTGGGCCGGAAGAATCCCAGGCACATATACAGACTGGGAGAAGAGCTCCTGGAGAGTAGCCCTGCTGAGAAGGACCTGGGGGTTGTGGTGGACGACAAACTCAACATGAGCCAGCAGTGTGCTCTTGCAGCTCGGAAGGCCAATGGTATCCTGGGCTCCATCAGAAGAGGGGTGGCAAAACACTGATGAGCACCTCATAAATTTTTCATAGAATCATAGAATTGTCAAGGT
>JMFS01108112.1:0-16848 GCA_000699545.1 Podiceps cristatus
AATATTAATGATAATAATAGTAATAATAATAATAATAAAATATACATCTGTAATTTTAGGCTGAGCTATGTACTCTTCTGGATTCCTTGGGACTCCTTGTAGGGATATGTGAACCTCATTGCGGTTCAACAAAGCCAAGTACAAGATCCTGCACCTGGGTCCACGAGTTTTCCTTTCTTTCCAATTCTCTTCTCCACCCCACAGTGGAAGAGGGGGACTGAGTGAGTGGCTGCATGGTATCTGGTTACCAGCTTGGGTTAAACCACAATGAGAAGTAAAGAAGGGACATAGAATTTGAATGAGATTTGGTAGTTATTTGCCTGATTGTGTTACTGGATTTCCCTTTGCACTCAGATGCTCCTGTTTCCACTTCAAATAAATATTTAGAGTTTCTCTCTTGTTACAAGAAAAAAGCTGGAAAGGATGTGGCACAATATCCATTTCATTTTCATATTGATACTGAGGACAGACCTGCAAGCTGTACAGACTTTTATGGAAAACAGGAGCAAATACTATGAGTCACTTAGGAATGAGAGATATATGTTGTTTAAACCACCCATACTCTGGCACAAAACATGCAGTGCAGTTCCTATTTTAGCGTGAATACCATTGAAAAAGATAAGCCAAGTCAATTTAGAAATATCGCTGTGTTTTGACATGACTGTGCAAAGTGTAAAACATCCAGCAGTGACAACACTGCATCACACAACCATATTCCAGCTTTCCTCAATGATTACATAGTGTTTCTTCACACATTCTTTTTGGAAAAATGGAATATTCTCTTAAGAAAATTAAAATTTTGTTTCTCCTTCTAGATCCCTTACTGTTAAATGCTACACAAGTTCCAGATGATTTTTCTCTATCTATAATAAAAATATATTATTTCCTATTACTTCTGCAAAAATGTACTGATACAATCATCATGATCAGTCAAATACTTCTGATGTAGACAACTTGGAGCAGCAAAAAGCCAGAGCTTTTGTGCTTTTGTATTTCATCTTCTGAACGAAAACACTGCTGCTTTTAAGTATTAAAACCCTCATTTTCACATTGAGAAAGTCCTCAGTAAGGTACCATCATAGTCTCAGATGTTACTATTGAATGGCAAAAGCTTTCTAGTTCTATTTTTTTCCTTATCTTTTCCTTAGGAAAGAGACATTAGCACTTCAACATTTTTTATCATCTAGTGGTTTTAGCTTCAAAAATTCAAACAGAATATTCAATTCTGCAATTCAGATTTTATATTCCTAATGTAATTTCCTATAGGTAAGAGTGTGACTGCTTGCACAACCTGATAGTTAAGAGATCTTTTACCAATTACTGCCATGGCAGCCAGCATGGATCTGCAAACATCACCTAAGGACTATAATTGTTATTTGGTATTTTATTTTTTTTTTTTTCCAGTCATTCCAGATGGTGGGAAAGACCCTGATTGCTTCAGGACTGCCCCAAAATTAAAGTGGAAAAATTGTGAGAGGTTCCTTAATGTCAGCATTTGCTTTGCACATTCTTGTTGTATTACTCCTGCCTGGGGTGGAAATGTCTGATAGTGGTCACTTGATCTGTCGGGCTGGAGATTTTTCTGCCAAGTGTGAGATTGATTTAGAAACCGTCTGCATAAAAATCTGCTCTGCTAGCCTGGTTCCCACTGAGGTTCATATAAACCCTTTCATCAATGTGAGGAAGGAGGTTTGGACTGCTCAAAACGTCACCTCAACTGGAACCCATGTATCACTGATGTTCCTCCTGCATTTAAGATCTTATTTCCACAAGAGACAAAGAAGAGAGCTAGGTTGTGGAGCTCTCACATGAGAGCAACAGGCTATGCCTCTTGGCACGGTACTGCAGTTCTGCTGTTAGCACAAGTGAAAGCATCAGGCTCAATAACCCCCTTGAGATTCGTGGGCGTTCATAAGGCTCATGAGTCTTCTTCAAGGCAAGTGTCTTAATAGAGATTTTTGTCTGTCTTGGCCTCTCTTTGTGCATTGCTTTATGTCTGAGAGGTGAGGCCTGGGATCACTGGGTTCTGTGACTCTTACCCACAAAGCACCGTTTAAAGTCCTACACTAATTTGAATTATACAAGTCTAGAGATACTGTAAAACCTAATAATGAAGAGCCTTCCTAAAGGCCTGCTCTCTATCTCATACTATAGGTCTGTTAGGAAAAGCAGATTAAGGAGAGCTAGTTTGTGAGCAGAAAAATAACATTTCCCTTTCTTCTTTTGGGATGACAGAAGATATCTGGAATTACTCAGGCAGGGTTGGGAGGTGGGACACAATAACTGAGGAAGTCAAAGACCTAGTCTTTTCCTGGTGCTAGGCACAAGGTGCTTCCTGGGTGGGACCATCTCATACTGGTAGTATAAAAGAGACCATTTCCCTCTCATACTCATATTGCCAGCACATCCTTACCTGCAGTTATTGTGTGTCACCTGTGAGGTGACGCACAATAAGGTAAAGGTAAAGGTTCTGGTTTTTAAGGTAAAGATTCTGTGGAATCTTTTTTAAGGTAAAGATTCTGTGGAAAACTGTCTTTTAGCTTATGATGAGAAACTTGCACTATGAAAGGGAGGGTGAGACGGGCTTCACCCTGTCATGCTTGTGTTGCGGCAGAGAGATTTTTGCCACACAGATGAGCACCATGTGGTTTTTCAAATACTGAAAAATC
Organism: Podiceps cristatus; assembly: GCA_000699545.1. NCBI lineage: Eukaryota > Metazoa > Chordata > Aves > Podicipediformes > Podicipedidae > Podiceps > Podiceps cristatus. Next base: position 2,670 of record JMFS01108112.1, read on the forward strand.
TGATGTGTAACTCATGTGGGCATAACAAACACTGTTATACTCACAATGTAGGCCTTTTAACCGGGGAAATGAAAGTAACCTGGCTTCAAGACTTACATCAGACAGAGAAACTGTCAGGTTTCTTCCCTTTGTTTTCCCTTACAAATCGATGGTGTGAATACTGTAGCTACTGTGACAGGAGATTCTCAAAAGTGCATGAAGGCACCAGGATGTGCATGTCTCTGACAGAAAATATATTCACTGTTTGACATTTAGTGATGACAGCTGCCCACATTTCCTCATGGCTGATCACAGTGGTTGGACAGACTATTGGCAGTAAAAGAGGTCAGAGGTCTGCATTTCAGGCTGCTGTCAACAATGTGATGTAGGACAAACTGTGTGTGAAAATCTCTTGTATGTATTATTTCCAGTTAGTAACTCCTGGAAAAAGAACATGTTATTTCAAGTGTTCAAATTATAGCAAGGAAATTGTGTCTTACCTCCACTATCACTAATGTATTCCGAACATAGGAACCTATAATTACCATGTACTGGAGTAGCAAGCAAACATTTCTGAGTCAACAGATGATAAGGCCTTTGATGATAAGCTTTGAAGGAAGGAACCCAGACCTGGTAGGAGCTCCTGGCTTAGGAGGCCTCATTCCTTCAGCTCCAGGCACCGCATCAAACTCCGCTCTGCAAAATCCAGCTGTGCTTCTCTCTAAAGCCAGACCAGCACTCTCCCTCTGTGACTGCTGCGGGAAGACACTGCTAGAACCTTCCTGTTCCAGTGGTTAGAAATCTTACTTAATTTCTAGGCTAAGCTTACTCATAGCAAGACTGCACTCATTTGTTCCTATGCCAACATTGTGTTTTAGCTCAAAAAGTTCCTCACCCACCATGGTATTTTCTACTCTGATGTTTTTACAGAAAGTAATCAAATACCTTCAAGCCTTCTCCTAACTGGGAGAAACAAGCAGGCTCTTTTGTCTCCTTTCTGACAAGCTGTGATTCTGCCCAGAACCCTGACTCTACCACTGGACAGGTCAGTATGTTTTAGGAATTGTCTAAGACCAGGTCTGTTTCCAGCAATCTGTGAATTGAGGTTTCTGAGCCTCATGCTGTGTCTTTGACTATTCCTTCATTGAATTTGTCTGCCTAATCTCATATTAATCATCCATGATACTTTGGGGGCCTGTGAATTTGAGCATCCATGATACTTTGGGGTCTGTGAGTGGCATAAAGAAACAACTAAGTCTCTGTTTTGAAGTTGCAATAAGCTGGTTCCTTTCAGCACCCATAGTTTTAGCATTCAAAGATACACAAAGGATATGAAGTATCATATCCTTTCCCTTTCCCTGTAACGATGATGATTGCACCTGCATAGTTTTCTGCTGCATTCCCAGGAGACTCGGTTGTGTTGCTTCTAAGCTGAAGGCTCATGGCTCCTGCAGAGTGGTTTTGTGTATGGACTTCATGCATTCTTCATCCCTGAAGCTTTTCCCTCTTCATGGTTCAAAGACTGTCTTTCTGAGGTGGAGGGACTGGAATACACAGTATTCTAAAAGAACACTTAGACATCAGTGTCAAGACACTCTCTTCGGCAGCTTCTTAGAGTCTGTTCATTTCTTGACGTTCATTCGTAAGACAGGTTCCTCATTCCCCGATTACCATTTGGCAGCTTCTGTTCATTTCTTGACGTTCATTCATAAGACAGGTTCCTCATTCCCCGATTACCATCACAATCTTTATCTGCGTCAGGTCCACCATGAATTCATCCTCCATTATTGTGAGAGGAACAGAACTGGAAGCCTGGTGGCCCAGATTACTATTGACCCCTTTCCCAAATACCTTCACATACACATTCTACCTCTCCTTTCGCCATTTCTATAACTTAATATCCTTGATTGATCATAACCATCCTGGAATGGTAAATATACTCAATTACTTTTCTTTTTCATATCATTCAAGTCCTGGTGTGGTATGATCCATCTGCATTTCTATGCATATGATCCATTTTGCATTTCTTCCTTATTACTGCATTCTGCTATGACTTTGTTCTTTCATGAAAAAAACCTCTCAAAATCTAGCATACTGTTAAAAAAATCTCTCTTCTTTCTTCTAAACATAGATTAGCATCCCTGTCCTGTTTTTCCTAACTATTATTTGGCAGGGTGACCGGAGGAGGAATGGTTAGCTGAATTCAGCATGAATTCACAAATAATTACTGTCATCTTGAAACTAGATTTTACCAAACAAAACTTTCATACAAAACAAATAATTGAATAACAAAAAGAATCCAGTTCTTCTAGTAATGACTGTAAAAATCTCTGCTTGCTTTTGACATAAAGAAAAAAATGGTTGGTAAGGTACAGGCTTAAAAATACCCCTTGCATCCTAACTAAAATTTTCTTCTTATGACATTCCCAAAGTTTCGCTGTAAATGTAGGGCTGTTTACACTATTTTTGCTTTCCTGAGCAATATTTCTGTGTAAGTCTGATTTGGTGAAGTAGGTTGATCTGGAAGTGCGGCCCAATACTCAGTTAATGGCATTGTCTTCTGGGCTAGAGCTTAACCTGAAGTCAACCAGTGTGAAGATATGGATCAAAGATCTATGTATATCGTAAGAGACACTTACTAATTTGAAATCCGCCAAAATGCTGTGTCCAAAACTGACTTTTATAGACAGTAAGGTGGCCAAGAAATAGTTTATGGTTTTGAAATGTGCTGCAACTGTCCCTTCCCACGTCTAGTCCACTTCATTTTACAGTTCATCTCTTCCTGACAAAGCACTTCACTCTTCCTTACCTCACCCTCACTTTGGCTGACTCCACCTTCTACTCTGGAGAAAAATTTTCTGGCTTTCAGCTCTCCCTTCCTTATTTAAATGTCAGCCCCAGGTTCTCTCTTCTTCAATATGACAACCTGTCTCAAGACTTAATGGGTATTTATTCAACAACTGCCCTCATTGGTTTCGTGGACTACTGTTTCTCTTAGAGTACAGCTGAGGTTGGAAAGGACTTCACGTCATTAGACCAGTGTCTTGATCAAAGCAAATTCAGCTATGAAGTCACCTCAGGTTGCTCAGGGCTTTATCCAAATGTGTATTCCAAATCATCAAGAATAAAGACTATACAACCTTTCTTGGCAATCTGTTCCAATACTTTCATTGTTCTCACAGGAAAAAGTGTTTCATTACATGCAGTCAGAACCTCTCCAACTTTGTACTGCGGGCTCAGACTTCCTTAACTCTACTTACCTCCCCACTCCTTTCTCTGCATAATGGTAAGTAGGAGAAGGGGAAGACAGAAGAGACCAAAAAACCCTTTAAACAACCAAATCCAACATATTTGAAAACTATTCTGAACCTCAGAATAAATGTTTCATTAAAGGGATTAATTTATTTTTTTTTTTATGAATAGTGGAAAAAAGTAAATTACTGTTTAAACAAACAAAGCAAAGCCAAGCAATCAGAAACACAAGGAAGGCAGCTGAATCTCTCCACTAATTTTTCAGACATACGCTTTCTGACTTTCTCCAACCATTTATTGTGCCTAACCTCTTCTGCCTCTTCAGGGTCTCCCTGATTTGACAAGATTATTTTATGCTGATTCTGACTGATTTGAGACTCAATACTTCCTAAAAAGATCTTAGATGCCTATGAACACACTGGATACCTCTTTACAAACAAGCTACCCCCCAGGGGACAGGGAATGCAAAATGAATTTAAGTGAGTCTAATTGTCTGTAGGCAAAAGCACAGGCAAAATTTAACAATGCGGCATAGATGAGGGCATAAACCAATTAATTTTCAGTCCACTGTCATGTGAACAACAGCCACAAAGTAGCCAAAGGGAATGTCCAAGCACAGGCTTGGTCCTTTAAGAGAATGCCTTTACACAGGAATAGTTCAGAGCTCGGTCATTCTTTGTAACCACAGCTGTCTCAAAGTAGAAAGAAAAAGATTCACATGTAAATAAACTGCTTTCATGGCATCACCTCCCAGGCGTCACACTACTGCATCTCTGGTTTCACTGAGGGTCTGTCAACAACTTAGTGCTCGTGGAGGTAACCCCAAGGAAATCTATCCACCTCTTGCCTCTCCCAGTCTCACTTGGAAGACCAGATTAAGCTGTGCTACACTGTTCTCACAAATTTCCACCCTGGCTGATATTTTTCTTTCTCCTTTTCACAGAACATCTCCACTTCCATTAATATTTTCCTAATTGCCTTTCTAGTTACCCAACTTTTGTTCAGTATTTAGAGTCTTTCTTTCTTTGCTTTACTCTGTGTTTTTTTAATACCAAAAAATCTGATGCGTAACTCACGTACATGGGCATAACAAACACTGTTATGCTCACAATGTAGACCTTTTAACCAGTGAAGTGAAAGTAACCTGGCTTCAAGACTTACATCAGACAGAGAAACTGTCAGGTTTCTCCCCTTTGTTTTCCCTTACAAATTGATGGTGTGAATACTGTAGCTACTGTGACAGGATCATTCTCTCTCTTTTCTGATGTTGTTGTCTTTCACTGAAATAGCTGATGTGTTCCTTTCTTTAATCTCACTCTTCGATTCCCTGTCCCCCTTTTTCTGATGTTGCTGTGTTATTTACTTCCACTATCACAGGAGGGCAAGAGTTTCTACATCATGTGGGTCTGTAGCACCAAGTGTTGCACAGCTCTTTTGCTGGAGATCTACTGATTCTGCTCCTGCTGTGGGACTGAGGAAAACCTCAACTCTCGGCACACAACCTTTTCTTTCTGAGAGAGTAAATACAAATGTCCTACTGTCCTGCTGCCCACCCCCCACCTACCCCCAAAGATCCTATTAATGGTCACACTGATGGCTTGGAGAGGAGAAACAATCCCTGTAGATGAGTGCTGAGTGTTAACATCCCCAAGTCACATCCTGTGGCATGTTACAGTTACTGGCAGGGCTACTTGTGAGGTATTACAGACTATGTCAGGGCATTGATGTTCTGATATATTTCCACCACATTATTATAAGCCAGAATTTTCCTCCTTATATCTGACCCATCGAAAACAGTCTTTCTTTTCTAACCACAGGAAAACCAACCAGCCCTGTGTTGTCTTGTGCACACTGGTAGTAAAGTCCTGGGAGGCTGGATGCAGGTGAACTTGTCAAAGTACATTGATTTTCAGATTCATTACACGCTGTTCTAAGAAAAAAACAGGATCCCATTATATAAATCTTGTTTTCTAAAAATCCCTACTGTTTAGCCACTCTAAGGTAAAGTACAAATAAAAAAAATTGTTTACCACATTTAAAATAGTCATTAGGAATGAAAGAAAACACATTTCACCATGTCAAACCTAGATCAACCAGTTTGCCATCATGTATGGCCATTGACTGGAATTCAGCTGGGCCATCCACTGGCTCCCCTGACTCACTTTCTGCAAGGGTTTGTCTCCCCTGATATTTTCCATCTCACACTGCACTTCTCGATGGAAGCATTTTCCTTTCAGAGTAGGACAGTTGTCACATACAGTCTGTCTCCTGTAATGACTGCAGGCTTGCCCACAACTCCCGACACCCAAACATAATAATCTCCATGCGATGTTGTGCTCTGGAGAATGTTACAACTAAGACCTTTCTCATCTCTTTGGAAATAATTGTGTTGCTTGGGCAATCACCGTGCAAGCACCTTGAGAAGCAGTAGACTGCCCTAGTTGCTTGGGCTTAGACAAACTGAAGCATTACGAAATCCCTTCCTGGCTGCCAGCTCCTATCCCTGTGCTGCACCAGACCACTTCCTAGGCTAAATTCATAGAGCTGTTTGTGTCTTTGCCCTGTTACACCAATCTGGTATTTTTAAAAAGCTACTCTTTTGCATTGTTTCTTTCCTTCAGCTATGAAGTTCCTCAATTCAGATCTTCATGCAGCTGCACAAACATCTGTGCACACATCTGAAGCAAGGGGGAGGAAACAGAGGCAGGAACCAGACTGAGAAGATTACAGGATTGGAACTCCTTAAGTTTAAACTGCCATTTGATATGTCTGATACTTGCTCATTATGTAGTACACAGTCTGTATCAGCAAACAAAACTCCCCAGGGGATACATGTCCATAGCTTTTGACTGATACAACTTGACGGCTGTAGAAGTACAGATCAGGGAAGAGAGCCTCAACTAGCAGAAACTTCATTAACCAGCCTGACACACAGTATCTTCTGCTTCCACAAAGCAGGACCCAGCTGCAGGGCTGAGAATAGTTACACAGACTAGGTTTGCAGCCCTGGAAGGTCTCAACAGCATTCGAAACTTGAAAAGGAGCCACAGGTCTCAACACATATGGCATATTCCAATTTTCCTCCTTAGACAGAGCCTCCAAAAGCTAAACTCTGCATGTTTTTCAGTTTGCTGCCTAGATAGTGTGCTTTTGTAACTTCTGTATCATTATTGTGCCCTCAAATGCAACTGCTCAGAGGAGGATGAGGGAAGTCCCATGGAAGAAAACAGGCTGTCATATATGCACTGCTTCTGTACAAAGCAGACACAGGAGGGCCTCTGTACCTCTCTTGTCTAATCACTGATAATAGTGTAATTCAACCTCCAGGCCATACATTAAATCACAGTAGAGTGCCATCATGTGGGAGCTCTGTGGAGTTAATATTGAATACTTCTCTGGAGCCTCTGTCCCAGCACAGACAGATTGAAAGGGGACTGGAAGTGGGAATGAGGAACCATCATTAGCTCAATGCCTATGAAAGGCTGTGAAGCCTTATGAAGGCTGCTAGGAGTTGTAGTTAGACAAGCCATGACATCAGTGTGAAACACTGGCAGAGTTCAAATCGCATATCCACCATTTAAAGCACATGGAGTGCAAAATCTGCCAGGCAGACAGGAGAAAAATGTACCCTATGGGCATCTATGCTTTTTCCTTTGATTCTTGATGAAAACAGGGAAAAAATAATTTAAAAAATTATCTCTGTAACATAAATTCCCTGGTATACAGGTCTTCCATTCCTCACTAGGTCTTGTTGTATAAAACAGTATCTTCTCTTTTACTCATGCAATTGCAATGAAGATAAAACCATAACCCAGAGATGCACTAAAATTAAGATCTAAAAAATCCTGGCAATTACCGTATCCCATTTTTTTCTCCTTAGGATGAGGGAGAGAGGAGTCTCTTGTTCTCAGTGGAAGATGATAGGGTTTGAGTTAGACTCTGCATGCCTGTAGTAAAGGCAAAGGTTGATGCAGGGGAAGATGACAAGCACTTCCATAACTTGTCCAGTTGGCTCTCATGCTTCCCCATGGCACAAAGACAGTGAGCGGCTCACACAACTGTTGACTGAGTTTCTGAACTCTCTCTAGTAGCTCCCCATCTCTCTTGAACTGAGGAGCCCAGAATTGGACACAGGACTCCAGATGGGGCCTCACCAGGGCAGACTAGAGGGGGAGGAGAATCTCCCTTGACCTGCTGGCCACACTTTTCTTGATGCACCCCAGGATACCATTGGCCTTTTTGGCTGCAAGGGCCCACTGCCAGCTCATGGACAGCTTGCTGTCCACTAGGACTCCTAGGTCCCATTCCTCAGAGCTACTTTCCAGCAGGTCAAGCCCTAACCTGTACTGGTACCTGGGGTTGTTCCTCCTCAGGTGCAGGACTCTACACTTCCCCTTTTTAAACTTCATCTGGTTCCCCTCCACCCAGCTCTCAATCCTGTCCAGGTCACGCTGAATGGCAGCATGGCCTTCAGATGAATCAACCACTCCTCCTAGTCTTGTGTCATCAGTGAACTTGCTGAGGGAGCACTCTGTCCCTTTTTCCAGGTCATTGATGAATATATTGAGTAAGATTGGACCCAGAACTGACCCCTGGGGAACACCACTAGCTACAGGCCTCCAACTAGACTCTGCGCTATTGATTATCACCCCCTGGACTCTGAGGTTCAGCCAGCTCTTAATCCACCTCACCATCTCCCCATCTACCCCACACATCCTAAGCTTACTTTTGAGGATGTTGTGGGAGATGGTGTCAAAAAACTTACTGAAGTCAAGATGACTGAAGTCAAGATCATCCCCTGGTCTTCCCTCATCCACCCAGCCAGACATGACATTATAGAAGGTTATCAGGTTGGTCAAGCACAATTTCCTCTTGGTGAATCCATGTTGACTATTCCCAATAACTTTCTTTTCCTCCACATGTTTGGCAATGACTTCCAGAATAAGCTGTTCCATCATCTTCCCATGACTTTTCAAAGATGATGGAGAGTGGCTTGGCAATAACATCTGCTAGCTCTCTCAACACTTGTGGGTGCATTCCATCAGGGCCCATGAATTTGTAGGTGCACAGATTGGCTAAAAGGTCTTTAACCTCATCCACCTCAACCAAGGGAAAGTCTTCCTTTTTCCAGACTTTCTCTCTTAACTCCAGGGTCTGGGATACCTGAGGGCCAGCCTTAGCAGTAAAGACTGAAGCAAAGAAGGCATTCAGTAGCTCCGCCTTCTCTGTATCCTCTGTCACCGGGGTGCCTAACTCGTTCAGCAGCAGGCCCACATTTTCCCTTGTCTTCCTTTTGCTGCTAATGTACTTGAAGCACCCCATCTTGTTGTCCTGGGTATCCCTTGCCAAGTTTAATTCCAAGATGGCCTTAACCTTCCTCATTGCTTCCCTGCTCACTCTGACAGCATTCCTATACTCCTCCCAAGTGGCCAGTCCCCTTTTCCACAATCTGTGAACTTCCTTCTTCTGATTGAGTTTTCCAGAAGTTCCTTGCTGATCCATGCAGGCCTCCTGGCTCCTTTGCTTGATTTTGTACTTGTTGGGATGTGCCGATCTTGAGCTTGGACAAAGTGGTTCTTGAATATTAGCCAGCTGTCTTGGGCCCTCCTACCTTCTAGAGCTCTAACCCATGGGATTCCTTGAAGTAGGTCCTTGAAGAGGCCAAAGTTATCTCTCCTGAAGTTTAGAGCAGTCATCCTTCTTGTTGCCCTACATCTTCCACACAGGATCCTGAACATGATCATTTCATGATCACTGCAGCCAAGGCTGCCCCCAGGCTTCACATCCCCAGCCAGCCCTTCTTTGTTAGTTAGTACCAGGTCTAGCAGCACGCCTCCCCTCGTAGGGTCCTCTACCACCTGTGATGAGAAGTTATCATCAATGATCTGCAGGAACTTCCCAGACTGCATATACCTGGCTGTGCTGTCACTCCAGGAAATATCAGGATGGTTGAAGTCCCCCATGAGAGCCAGGGCCTGTGATCATGAGGCTAATTCTACTGCCTGTAGAAGGCCTTATCCACTTCCTCTTCCTGATCCAGTGGCCTGTAGTAAACTCCCACAACAGTGTCACCTATGTTGGCCTGTCCCTTAATCTTCACCTGTAAGTTCTCCACTCGTTCATCATCCACTCCTACGCAGAGCTCAACACATACCAGTTGCTCTCTCACATAAGGAGCGACTCCACTACCTTGCCTTGCTGGCCTATCATAGACACCCATGACAGTGTTCCAGTCATGTGAGCTATCCCACCATGTCTCTGTGACTGCAATGAGATCATGGCCCTGCGACCGCACACAGACCTCTAGTTCATCCTGTTTACTCCCCATGCTGCATGCATTGGTGTACAGGCACTTCAGAGAGGCAGTCAAATACACAGGTATCGCTGGAGGGCTGTGAGGGGATCCATACCCTTCCCTACTCACAAGGTGTTTGGCCGTCTGTTTTGCATCATGGGAGGCAGCTAAGGAACAGTGGTTGCTGCTCAGGTTGGCCTGGTCTATTCCCCAGTTGGATGCAATGGCACCAACATTGGCAATTTGTGCCCAGCCCCTTGAGTCGATCAGTTTAAAGCCCACCTCACTAAGCTGGCCAGCCTACTGCCAAAGATTCTCTTGCCCCTTCTAGACAGGTGGATCCCATCCCTCCCTACCAGCTTGTAGTCTGCAAAGAACATCCCATTACCATAAAAGCCAAATTCCTTGCAATGGCACCAGTCTCATAGCCAGGAGTTGACATGAACAATACACCATATTCTTGCTGCCCCCATTCCCCCAACTGGTAAAACAGATGAAAATATAACTTGAGCCCAGTATTTTTCACCTCCACCCCTGGGGCTCTATAGTTATTCTTGATTCTGCCCAAGTTCCAACTTGCTGTGTCATTCATGCCCACATGGAAGAGTAACAGTGGGTAGTAATCAGAGCTCTTCACAAGTTGTGGCACCCTCTGGGCAATGTCTTGGACCTTGGCCCCTGGAAGACAACAAACCTCACATGACTCCCTGTCAGGATGGCAGATGGGGGCCTCAGTGCCCTTCAACAGGGAGTTGCCCACTACAAGCACACGTCGTTTCCTTTTACGATATACACTATGGGCTGCTGCTGTGGTTACTTTATGTGAACCTCCTTTGTGTGTGTCTGTAGGTGTTAAAGCTTATTATCATTTTTTGGTTGTGATACTGGGGGTGCAGACTGAAGCAGGGTCTTGAATTTGTGGATCACCAGAGTCCAAGGTGCCTCATTCTCACTGGTGTTCACTACAGGAATGTGGCTATGAATAACCACCTATCTGTCTCTGGTTCAGATCCCCAAATATTATGCAGCCTTTTAACTGTTTATTGCAGCCCAGCTACCTGACGTAACAGATCATCAACCCATGCACAGCTTATGCAGGTACTTATATTTTCACCAGGAGAAGGGTCTGGGCACTCTCCAGAACCTGCTGTCTGTACTGAAGTCTCCTTCTTTACCGGTTCCTTTTGGGTGGGATATATGGCACATCTCAGGGGCTTCTACAGGAACTTGGGCTTTAGCTCTGAGGCAAGTGCCTACCATTTTGGCTGAGGCCTAAGGCACTTCCCTGGGCTGTGGGCCTACAAGCAAGATGCAGTGCCTTCCCTGCATGACCTGCCATGCCAACTGCCACACCATGCCACGCTACCCCATGTTCACCGCACTCCTGGTTGCCAGCGCTCCCTAGAGCCATCTAAATCTCCCACGGTGGCTCCCAGCAAGGTCCACACCACGTCAGCCTCGCTCATGAGTGCTGCCGGTCTCGGGTGGGCGTCACTGCTCCTCCTTGGTCTTCCCTTGCTCTGGAAACCCCTTGTCCACCTCAGTCTAGAGCTCAGCTACAGAACTTACCATTACCGCCACTGGTCCTTGCCGACTTAGTGAATGAATTCATTCATGGAAGTAGTGAATGCATTCCTTGTTTTGCTTTGCTTGCATGTGTGGATTTTGCCTTACCTCTTAAACTGTCCTTATCTCAATCCACAAGTTTTCACACTTTTACCTTCTGATACTCTCCCCCATCCTGCTGTGGGGTAGTGGGGACAGTGTCTATGTCGTGCTTAGTTGCCTGCTGGGGTTAAACCGTGACAGCCTGTAGGAAGTTTCCATTTGATATGAGGATTACACCACCTGCTTGTCCTTTCTTTGTCTAAAAGTGCAGCAAGAAGTTATTTTTTTTAACAGTATTAGAAAATATGAACTGAGTTATTTTCCTTTGACATTCCTGGCCATATTCAGTTCCAGTGGGGCTTTGGCTTTTCTAGCTGCATCTCTGTATGCTCAGACAATGCCTCTGTATTCCTCCCAGGCTGCCTGTCCCTGCTTCCGCTCTCTGTATGCTTCCTTTTAGCTTTTGAGTTTTTCCGGGAGCCATTTGTTCATCTATGCAGGCATCCTGGCAACTTTGCCTGACTTCCCACTCATTGAGTTGGACTGCTCTTGAGCTTAGAGGAAGTGCTGCAGCAAAACTACTTCAGAGAAGATGGCAGGTGCACATTCATAAATACTTTTCATATGGACATTGTAATTTAGTAATGCAGTATCCACTCTGCCCCTTGCAATTTTAGGCATGACTGGGTTTTGTCCTACAGAATCAGGAAATGAGAATAGAAGACATCAAATCCCTTGCTCTGATCTAGTATATTTCTTCCACAAGTCTCAGGGTCTTCACATGTGAGGCTTATTTTAAGACATGCATACAGAGACTTGTCCTGGTTTCGGCCAGGACGGACCTAATTTGTCTCCAGAAGCTACATGAGTCGCAGAAGCTGCTGAAAGACAAGGTGAATTGAGTCAGTCTGTAGAGGTGGAAGCCATCCAGTTGGCTTTAGATACTGCTGAATGAGGAAAATGTCCAGTGCTCTCTCTCTGTACTGACTCATAGTGGCAAATGCCCTGTGCAGCTAGTTGGAGCAATGGAAGCAGAGCAACTGGCAGCACAGAGGCAAACCCATCCAGGCTGCCAAATTGTAGCAAGATATTGCTGCCCAGGTGGAGAAGCTTGTTGTAAAAGTATGTCAAATAGATTCTCATGTACCCAAGGGATGGGCCACTGAGGAACATCAAAACAACCATGATATGGATCAGGCTGCTAGGACTGAAGTGGCACAAGTAGGTCTAGACTGGCGCAGCAAATATGAATTATTCCTAGTTTGGTGGGCCCATCAGGGAGGAGATTTAACGTATCTATGGGCTCGTGATCAAGGAGTGGACTTAACTTTGGACACTATTGCACAGGTTATCCATGAGTGTGAAACATGCATAACAAGCAAGCAAACCAAGCAGTCAAAGCCTCTCTGGTATGGAGGACAATGGCTGAAATATAAATATGGGGAGGCCTGGCAGACTGATTATATCACACTCCCACAGACCCACCAAGGCAAGCGCCATGTGCTTACAATGGTGGAAGCCACCATCGGGTGGCTGGAAACACATCTGTGCCCCATGCCACTGCCCTGATCACTATCCTGGGCCTTGAGAAGCAAGTCGTATGGTGGCATGGCACCCCAGAAAGAACTGAGTCAGACAATGGGACTCATTTCTGAAGCAACCTCATAGACACCTGGGCCAAAGAGCACGGCATTGAGTGGGTGTTTCACATCCCCTATCATGCACCAGCCTCTGGGAAAATTGAATAGTACAATGGACTGTTAAAAACTGCACTGAAAACAGAGGGTGGTGGGACCTTCAATAATTGGGGTAAACGTTTAGCAAAAGCCATCTGGTTAGTAAACTCTAGGGGATCGAGCTTGACCTGCCCAATCAAAACATTTACATACTGTAGAAGGGGACAAAGTTATTGTGGTACATGTTAAAAACATGCTGGGGAAAACAGTCTGGGTTATTCCTGCCTTGGGCAAAGGCAAACTGATCCATGGGATTGCTTTTGCTCAAGTGCCTGGATGCACTTGATGGGTGATGTGGAAAGATAGGAAAGTTCAATGTGTACTTCAAGGGGATTTGATTTTAGGTGAAAATAGCCATTAGTTTGTACTGTATGATGGTAATCGCTGTTATATTCTGTATATAATCATTTATGCAATATGTATGTCATATACAATCCTGTATATAATATACTATATATAATAATTTCTATAGTTGTCTCCTATATCAAAGGTTTTAATGTAAGAATTACCTGAACCAATAAAGAGTGAACTCTGATGAAATCAAGAAAAGTGCTGCAGTGACGGAATCAGAACTGACTTCAGCAACTGGCACATAGTCGAGACTGACATCTTCAACCCGCAGATGGTGGACAAGATGAACCAGCCGTGCCAGATACACCTACTATGAGCTCCAGATGCAGCATGCAACAATCCAGCACCACACACTTCTCTCCTGCCCTGAAAGACTGGTAAGATAAGATAGAACACAAAACCATAGACTAAATGAACTCAACATTTTGGAGAAGTGGTCCATAGACTAAGGGTACAACACCTGTGTGTATATATTAAAGACAGAAAAAAATGGCAGTGATTAATTGGGAAGTGTGGGACCTGAGCATGACTTAAACAGCATAGAATAAGGGGTAGATACTGTCCTGGTTTTGGCTGGAATGGAGCTAATTTTCTCTCCAGCAGCTACTATTTTTTGGATTTACTATGTGAAGAATGGTGATAGTACACTGATGTTGCTGCTAAATGATCAAGGGCATCATTTTACAGTTTTGCAGGTTTTGCTAAAACCTTGGCCAAAAACTTGGGAGGAGTATAACAAGTATAGTTGATTCAAACTGGCCAAAGAGAGTATTCCATACCATCGACATCATGCACCATATAAGTAAGGGTTGGCTGGTGGGCCAGTTCCCTTCTTTTTCCTTTATTTGGTTGGGCCTTTTCATTCATTTGTTCATCTGTTCCCTCTCTTGCTCTCTCTGGCACTTGCTGTTCTGGGGTAGCTCCTGGGAAATATTCCTGTTCCCTGACTGCTGCTCAG
>KL282045.1:14891-35090 GCA_000699545.1 Podiceps cristatus
GTAGGTTGCCTTCAGGCATGTCCTTTTGCCCCACCACACCCTTGCTGAGATACTCATTGCAAGCTCAACACCTGCAAGCCCGTGGGCTGTGACGCTGCTTTTCTCGCCCTCTGCAGTGACCCTGCAGATCTCATTTCGGTTTTGGTTTGTTGTTTTTTTGTTTGTTTGTTTGTTTGTTTTTTTTCCTGCTTTACCTTACAGTCATGGTGGTAAGGATGAGACCTGTACCTTTGCCAGTGTTTTCCAGTTAGCGTACAAGTTCTCCTTCCCGTTCGATTAGGATCCCATTGCCACATTTGTTACCTTCATCTTGTTCGTTAGATTGAGATAATTAAAACAAAAGCAGTAACTGAAAGGAGGTTACCTTGTTCTGTTTACCGGAGACTTCAAACCTATGGAACAAAGTTAAATCCATGGATCATACCATATACAAGGTGACCTAAAAAAAAAACCAAAAAACCAAAAAAACAACAAAAAAAAACACCACAAAAAACCAACCAAAAACCAAACACCCAGGCTGTCAGTTCTCTGGCACGCCATTTGTCATCGGCACAGTGTAATTATCATGGACTTTAGTGACACAATAAATATGAGAGCACAGGTGGTATCCATTTTCAGCTGTTTAATTGAAGAAATGAAAGATCCTGTAATACAGAGTCAACACAGCGAATTTGTCAGGCTACACTAAAGACTTCAATAGCCATGACCTTGAGGTCATAAAATTACTCATCAGGAGTAAAATTTTTTATGATACAGAAGTGAAGAGTATCGATTTTATAAAAAATAATTTTATATGCAATATAAATGGACAAAATGGCTCACTCCACTTTTCTGCGGGGCCTGAAAACCCAGGAGTGCTGTGTGCAAATCAATACAAATAATATCTTAAGCCATAAATTTTAATTCATTTATAAAATACAGGCTGCAATTTTTTTTTTTCCTTAGAGCTACCACAAAAAAAAACCAAACCAAACACAAACAAACAACAAAAAACCCCCACAACCCTAGGGAATGGTGCTCATCCAAAGCTTTCTGAAATTTGCTTTGTCTTGTTGGTATGTTGTGCATTTATATTTGCAGCAGAATAAGCCTGGGTTTAGATTCCTGGGCTGGTGCTTCGTTGACTTTGTTAAATCCAGGGACTTGGGACCCACTAGCGATCCTGCTGAGTGCATTTGTTTAGGGGAAAACAAAAATCTTCCAAGGGCTGCTGTAGGGCACTGCAAGGAAGTACAGAAATTTGGTTACAACAGCAAGCGAAAGATGCAAGCGGGTGGCTCAGGTTAACACCCGACCCAGGAAACCTGGAGTATGCGGGGATGAAGGTGCTGCCCCAGGGCAGCAATGGCGGGGGACTGGGGTAATGCCCCGCAGATCAGAGCTCTCGCAAAAACTGAAACCCAAGCCCTGAACCCTCAGCTCCAGACCTGATGCAGAGCTCGCTGACTGAAGCCAAAGCTGACGGTGCCGTGCGCTGAGCCGATCCCTCTGGGCTGAGCACCCTTCCTCAGCTCTGTGAAAGCCCCAGGACTCTGAATTTCTGGTGGGTGGTTGTTTTTTTGGGGTTTTTTTGGTTTGTTTGTTTGTTTTTTTTGCAGCCATCCTCTGAGCCCCAGGGCTGCTGCTGGTGCCTGCTATATGGAGCCACGGCCACCCTCGCGCCGCTCCCCCTCACGCCTGTGCCGGCCCTCGAAGGAAGGCCGCACGCAGCAAGAGGCCACGAAGCCCTTTTCCCGCCCACAGCGCTCGCCGCCATTTTGTCTCTCAGTCTCGAGCACCTCACACCTTCCTTTCCTGGCGCTCCCTTCCCATCCCGGCTGGTCTGTCTGCCCTGAGACCCCTTGGTGGAAGGTGGCTTTGTGGTAAGGGCTCCCGCCTGCCCAGGCACCAAGCTGATGTCGTCTCTGCCTGTATGGGATGGCTGCCACGCGCTGCTGCGGCTTGGGCAGGGAAAGGAATGAGGATGACGATGGGCCCATGCAAGAAAAATCTCTTTGCAGTGTAGAGCCCAGCCTGGCTCTGGGGGTGCAAGCTCATCTGGCGCCAGACACCAGTTTGGGATGGGGTGGTGGTACCAAGGGTTTCATACTTTTATTTACCGTGATTTCCATCTTGTCCTTTCTCCCAGAAGGTGGTCTGATCCTTGGTGGTGGTGAGAGAAAGTTCCCTCATGAACGGCCGGGAGCTCAGCCCCTGCCCCTGAGCGGGTAAGCGGCTGGTGCAATTGCCTGCCGCAGCTTCCCCTGGCAGGGCCTGCAGCATTTTAAATCTTAAATTGCCCCTTCAATCTTCCTTTGATACATGTGTTTCCAGTGCTGTTTTCTTTAATCTGGTTCAGCTGTGGTGTCAGGTATGTCATTTAACAATATTTAACTTCTTCTGGGGCGAGAATACTAATATGCCTCGGGGGACAGTTGAGGTGAGCTTACTACATAAGTGAATTGTTCCATGTAATGGGATGGGGATAGGTTTGAGGGCCCCACTGTTCAGTAGCTTTTGTAAGGCAAATTTGGGATATCTTTCTGTGAGAGTTTAGTTTGAAATGCCCTTTTAGAGAAATCACTTCCTTCTCAGAGCGCTACTTACCTTTTTTTTTTAAGTGTAGACTGTCTACTACTTTTCTAGTGTGTTCAACAGATCATTATACTAATGCCTGATGAAATAGTTAACAATTCTCACATAAGGTGCCAGGTATAAAGACTGCAAAAGCCATTCAGGACTTTTGTTATAAAGTTTGAATAGGTGTCCTCTGAAAAATGTCAGCAGTTCTCTCATATTAAAGGTTAAGATTTGGGCAGCTTGACGGTTCCTTTCACAAAAAAAAAAAAAAAAAAAAAAAAAATCCAACAATGATTTGCTAAATATCAATAATGTCTCTGAGGGTACCCATGCAATAATAAGAGGCATTCAGACGGACTAACAAAGCGTCCATGGCCCAACTTTGGCATTAATAGAGAGGGTGAGTACGCAGTAGCTCTCAGGAACAGGCAGTAATGCTATGTTGGCATCCTGAAAATAACTGATTAAAAAAAAAAAAAAAATTTAATAAATGCAAAACTTTTCTATTTTGAGGAAGGAATGAACTCATATTTTAAAGTAGTTTAATATTAAGTCCAAAACCTCAATTAAGGTGTTTTGCAACCCAATGCTTTTCTTTCCTCCCATGTAAATGGCTTTTATATATGCACTGTCTCCTTAAATTCAGTTGGACTTCCCAGAGAGGAGGAGGAGAGGTAAATATTTTTCAGAGGTTGGTGCTAAAGGAGTCATTTAACGCTGGATAAATAAATAAATAAAAATTACATACCTTTATTTGAGAAGCATAGGTAGAGTAGCTATAGTAAAATTCATAACTTACATCACCAAATACAAACAATAAAGAATTGTCTGCTTCAGATGGCTTGAAATGGTTTTTATTGAAGACAGATGCTATTTAGGTCAAAACATTCGTGTTTAAAAATAACTTGTTAATCTCAATATGAATGTTTTAAGTGATTTGTTTTAAAAAGTCTAAATTAGTTTTCTCGAATTACAGATAAAGAATGGCTTATTCTAGTTCAACACGGGACTTTGTTGCACTTTCAGATCTGCATCCAAATCTTGCTCGTCCTGTAAGTCTCATAGACATAGTACTTTTGTTCTCAGATGAAATTTTATATGACTGTATTATATTACTTCAAAATTATGTAATTGGTGTGCATTTAGATACTAATAGCATTAGTATAATTGTTAGATATAAAGTACCTTACCTTCTTTGTGTATAAACCAGCAAAATGAAAATTGATGCTGCTGTTGTCCATAGTATGTGGATACCACAACTATAGATATTGACTGGTCGATTCAATGTCTGAAAGTATCAGAGGCTTCTTTGTAATGTCTTAAATGGATGCTGAATTAGCAAAGACACGTACAGAGTCAGCATTATGTAGTCACAATACATCTGTAACCTATCATAGTCTTTCGCTACAAGCTACGAATGTAAGGCCCAATCCTGCCGCCTTTGCTTGTGTGCTCAATCCGTCCGAGATAAATAACATAGTCCTGAATAGTTCAAACAACACTCTTATTGAACGGTGTGGTGTTTTAACTGGATAAACATCTCACAATTACCTGTCAGGTTGGATCGTTTCTGTTTCTTTAGAACAAAAAGCAGGTTTTGCGGTTGACAGTTTATAAAGAACTAAGAATTTTGCTTGCGGGAGTACAGGAGAGTAGGATGAACCAAAAAGTAAACTTAACAAACAGCAAAGCTTTGTAGTTGGTAGATTCATGCAGATGTTTGAGTATGAATATTTTTGTTGTCCTGATATGAGTGAGGACTATCATCACTGGAGCGAGAGCTGCGCAGGGAATTGTGCTGTAAAACTCAGTATTTTTCTCTCTTGGGATTTAGATGGTTGACTAAAAGATGGGAAATCTGGGGAGGCACAGGTTTTCATTCTTTGCTCGCCAAGATTATGCTTAAATATGGGAGGGAGAAGGCTACTTTATTCTCTGCTGCAGTATTTCCCACCCTTCACTGTGGAGCCCACCAGCGATAATGTGTCTTCGAAGTGTTCAGCGCTGCTGGGAGGCGTAGGCTGGCGAGCAAACCAGAGGCAGCGTTGCCACAGGGACGCACCGCGAGCTCTGCTGCGGCGTTACAGCCGTGCATCTCCACGCAGCTTACAGTGCTGTTTGCCCCGTGGAAGTCCTGATGCTTGTGAAGAGAGTGAAAACAAGGAATTTTCCTGTTCCCCCGGCTTTTTATTTGGGAGGGCCACAACTTATCCCCTTCTCATTTATTTTAAACAAACGAAAGAGAAATCACAGAAAAGGGGTGAACTAGCAGAGGGAGTTTTATATAACCTAATAGCAGTATTGTGTATTCTTTCCAACTTTTTATAAACCCCTGGTCTCTAGCAAATCTAATTTAATCTGTCATTCACAGTTACTCCCAAATACGGTGATCCACTAACTCAGTTTTATTTTACGAATAAAACCATTCCTGAGTATTGCAATTAGCAACATATAGTAAAGAAGGTATTTTTTTTTATAAAAAAGTGAGTCACTAGTATCTCATGGTACAATGATCAGCATGTGTTTAGGACTTCAAAACAGTTGAGTATGCATCATTCAAAGTCCTATTTTTTTTTACTTTGCGGTTTGTTTTTTGAGTGAAATAGATCAAAGTCTAAGAAACTTGCAGTGCGTTAATACTGTACTCTCACGATTTGGTTGAGTGGCCCCAAGCAATGCTCTGCCAAAAAAGGCAGTATGGCCCGCTTCCTCACTGCAGGCGTGTTCCGCTCCTCCTCTTTTGGTGGAACTAGTGTTCCTGTTGTTGCACAATAAGCTGATCAAGGAAATAATCTCTGGAAGTTTTTCTACCCTCTCCCCCCCCCCAAATAGTTTCCAGCCAGATCACTTCCTTGGGCCAGCTTGCTGTGCAGGCTTAGTGTGAACACGAGAGGGGAAGATAGTTGCAGCAGGGACAGGGGAGATCTTTTTTGGAAACTGCAGGTTTCCATCGGCTTAATTCATGTGAAGAGTCATCGTAAATGTCAGTTCTTTTGACTGGTGGTGAGATACAGGGTGTGTTGCGCTCTGGTTTAATTGTGTGTAGCGTGTTTGGTTTGGTTTTGGATTTTTGGTTTTTTATTAAGAAACAAAACCAAAAAATAGAAAAATCAAATCCTAATCTAAATCACTGCATGTTGTGAACGGATAGAAAGTATTCTGTTAGAAAGACTGGAAGAACTAGGGTGTTACACTCCTGCACACATAGGTCCTCCTAATGAGTTCATGTCCGTCACTGTAGGATAAGGCAGTTACCTTGCTCCATCTAGTGATTCCAAGTGATCCGGGAACATGAGATCTAATTTTTGAGCAGGTCTCAATGCCGTTACAGCGAAGTCAGGCAGGGTGCATCGCCTTGTGAATAGGTGCGATACGATTACTAAGTGGTTGTGCTGCCCCGCGCTACCTGACCACTGGGTTTCCCCGCGGCACGAGGAAGGCCGGCAGCCCTGCAAGGAAGTGCAGGCGTGAAGTGGAGGAAACGCGGCACGCTTGAGTTCTGAAGGACCCTTGCAGCATCCAACGTCAGTCTCTCCTTCCAGTCCCTGTTACCGTGCCAGCTTTCATTGCTTACCTCTTAAATCCCAAACTAGCACTGCAATACTCTTCTCTCCCACCGAGGACGACCTTTTTTTTAAAAAAAAGAACCCACCGCATAGCTATATATTATTGATACATTTATATAAATATCTTTCTTCCTCTGTGTGTTTGTTCCTAGTAGTTTTGCTTGATGATTGAGACTGGGGTGTTTTTGCATAATAAAAGCAGGTTTAGCAAAGCAGAATATCTTTGTTTGAACCATCAAAAAAGTTCATTGCCGAAGCTCCCTTTGTAGTCAGGTGAAAGACAGTGAGAAAGAGGCACCTATAGAAATTTATGTTGCTTAGATGAAGATAGGATAAAGAGCCCTCCCTGTGGATGTACACGTGTACATCCCGGTGCTGACAGCAGCGGAAACCTTGGATGCTTAACTGCAACATAAATCCTGTCCAGACTTTTCATGCTGCATTTAAGGAGATCTGAGACCTGCGGAGAGCGTGAAACAACAATATTGCTGCCTACCTGAGGAGAGATTGCTGTAAACCAGCCAAAATTGTGAATGCTTTGGGTGAACTTCTGTCCTCCCATTGTCTTTACAAAGAGAAACAGATGTATTTCTTTTAATACTTTTATTAGTCACTCTTTTTCTTAAAGTAAAATTGTATGTTTATGTTTTAGTCTTTAGTTCATATGGTACTGTGGAATAAATAGATTAAAATGATTACCAGTCAGAAATATGTTTATTATCATCCGTAGAGTACCAGTCCATGAAATCTAATTCATCATATACATCTGTGTTTAATACTTGTATTCTCTAATCTTTTTATTTTCTAGAATGTAATCGGTGTGGTTATTGGGAAAACAGATGTCAGAGGCTTTCCAGACAGAAAAAGTACAGTCACTTTTAACTGTTTTTACTTCATTTTCTTATACTGTATAATTTGGCATATATGACTGAAATCAATATTTAAATGATAACCAGACTTTTCAGTGTAAAATGTATAGTGTAAGAATGCGGGGGAAAAAAACGTGTGTGTTTGAGAACCAAGATGAAAGAGCAGCATTAGTTGGGCTAAAACTTATCGATTAGAATTTGTTTGGAAAGACTCCATCATGGAAGTGTTTCGGGGTCTGAAGATGGTACCGATATGAACCCACTATTATATAAATACTGCTGGAATTGATTCGGTCCCATCACATTCATTCTCTCTTAAAACAGAAATGTCAAAGAGATGTCTTGAGGAGCGAAACAAGTAATCTGGTCTAGGCAGCACCAGCTTCATCTTATCGTATAGTCCTAAAGAAAAAATGAGCATAATACGTTGTTAATGGTTGAAAATTGAAATAACAGCTTAGGGGCGATACAGACGCTGTTGGGAAGCACCTCCAGTCCTAGAGAGCCGTTGCGGCTCTGTGTGAAGCGCTCAGCTATTCTGTTGGCATTGTCATCGTGCTGAGCTGCTCCCGTGGGGAATTTTTAGAAGGAAGTCGTCATCGTCACCAGAAACAATTCTACGTAGTCTGAAAATGTGGTGTTTGTATTTATGCCTCCATGGAACTACGGGTCTGGTTATGCTTACTCTATGCGGATCACTCTATAGTTTTCATTAATAATTTAAAAAATAACATATTGCATAACGCTGTATGATCCATGGAAAGCTTTGTAAATGAGGTGTAAGAGAAAAGGGAGTGCGTTGTTTCAGAGACCGATACCCTCTTGACTGTGAACTCTCCGTAGAGCTGGAAACACTTTGCTTTATTCAGTTGCACCCCTTGGTACTATCTGGACAGCGATACTGCCCGTGATCCGCAGCCTTGCGTGTCATCGCGGTGGTCTCCTATGCGGGCAGCCTACCTACTACAACCTCTGGGCTGGCGTGTGCGCTCGTCCTTAGCGTTGCTTTATGCGTTAGTCCTGTTCCTGCGTTTCACCGTGCCTCGAATGCAGCATCGCACGGTTCTTTTACTTCTCTCGCATTGGATGCGTAACTTTATCCGGTGCTGCCTGAGCTAAGCCGTGTGTGTGGAGGTGGACGGGATGGCCCAGGAACAACCACGGCACGGGCCCGAGCCATCCCCCTCCACGCACAGCCGTGTGTTTGCTGAACAGCCTGCTGACCTCTAGCGGCATGCACCAGGTTGCGGGCAGCAAATTCATGGCAAAACCTAGGAAAGCCTGGAAATAATAGTTTTTATACCTATATTCTAGATTGAAATCAAGCTGTCCTAATGAATTGTAATAGTGCTTTTTATCTTTGCAGACATTGGGTCGGAAAGATACACCTTCAGTTTTACTATTCGTGATTCACCGACTTATTTTATAAATGTAAATTCTTGGGGCAGAGAAGAGTATATTCGATCTCTTTCAGAAAGCTTTAGAGTTGGTGACTGTGGTAAGTTGGAGTTTGTTCTTAACATGTTTCTGTTTGAATGTGGGTTTTTTTCCCAGTAAATCAGTGTTATGTGTTTGTGGTTTTGCTATATTTTTCTCTGAGGACTCAGAAAACAGTCTAATTGGAAACAAATTGTTCAGTTATGTTAAGTATAAAGAGGAAAGAAATAAGACTTCAAGGATTTAAATTCAAAACCAGTATATATGTCAACAAAAAGATTAGGTACAAATGCACTGAATGCAGCCACCCAGAACTTACCTATAGTTAATCAATCTAAATTCTTGCATTATATTCAGGTCTTATAAATTATGAAAAATAAACTCTGTAGTTTGGTGTTCTTTGTCTTCATTTTGTTATAGATATGGCTACGATTGTTCATAAAACCACAACAAAAATCTCTGATTTAATGAGAGCTGTGCTTTTACCTTGTTAATAAAGAGACTTTGCTGCCCATGGTTGCTAGATCCAAGTGTTTGGATAAAACTTGTGACCATGAAGAACATACACACAAGAACTCAGTGTCACGTTGTTGCCATTAAATGTCTTGGGGACTCCTGTGGGACTTCGGCTATAATGTGAGCTGTCTGGACAGATACGGTTTTCAGTGTGAAAACATATAGCAGTAGCTAATGCACATATCTTTCCTTTCCATGTCAACCTTCAAAGCAACCATTTTTTAAAAGCCACTTGTCTTTACATGTATCTATATTCAGTTTTCTAACATTACTTCTCGATGTTTTATTTCAGTTACAATTGAAAATCCTTTAGTTCAGTCAAAGGAAGCAGAAAGGGAAGAGAAGTTCAACCCTGTAACTCCCAGGTAAATTTAAAGCATAGACTGGTAGCTCTTTCCAGAAAGATCAAAGTTAATATTTGCTTTAGTTGCCAGCCAATTGCAGCAGCGTGCAATTGGTAGAAGGATTTGGGGTTAGTCGTCTTACATAGCTGTACCTTCCTCCCTGTGTTCAGCCACGTATGGTCAAGTAATCTAAGAGGAGAATATATTTCTCAGTATAAGATCTTTGGAGTTTCGTCATAAAGCAATAACGCTCTTTGTAACTAAACAGAGAAAAATTCATTTAAAGTCTACTAAAATTACTTGAAACTGATTTGATCTTGCCGAAGTGTTTTGCCAGACATAACTCTTTTATAGACAGTATATCCTCATCAAAATCCGTTCACATGACACATTTATCTAGAAGGCATTTTAATACACTGTGATGCTATTCATTACTTATTTGGTGAGGCATTGCCATTCCTTTTGTATCATGCAATATATATATGTTGTCTTTCAGTCTGTGCTCTGAAATCTGAACAATTTGAACCGGTATATGAAACTAAGTAGCGTCACAAGTCCTAATTTAGTTATGTGTTACTTTATCTTTGATACCTAAGATGTAGAGATTGATAGACTAATACACCTGTTCCTTAATTAGCACTTCTTTCCTAGTGGGTCATATTCTAATATTTTTAATCATATGGCAGGCATAAGAATATTGCATACATGCACCTTAAATTGGCACGTTAGGAGTTTTATGTTCTTGCGTACCGATCATCTCTGAGCTTTGTAGCAAATATAGAGCTGTAATAGTTACACTCACTTTCTGGCTAAGCAGAAAGAAATAAAAGAACAAATGTCAGGTAGAAACTTCACTGAAGCACAGAGCTCCTCTCTAAATCTATAGATTTCATAAGCATTTCTGAAATACATTTATCTGGAATATATTAAATACATCTTACTTCCACTGGCTAACAGTGCACTGTAAGGATTACTGAGGCTCTGACTTGGGAAAGCACCTCACCGAATCCAGTCTGACTAGTAGAGTCTTATTAGGTCACGATGCCAAAACCTCTGTAAACCTGGATTACAGACTTTTCCGAATTTACTTTAGTGATTGATAAGGGCCAAAAGACTTACAAATATGTATTGTACGTTGCTAGCACTTCATGCTGACTTTTCAATTCTAAATAAATATAGAGTACACAGTAGCAAGTCTTCCATAAGAGAAAAGTATGTAATGTTAAAAAAAATAAAATAAAATTAATTCCAACTTTTCCATCTCTTTGGGGAAAGCAATAAAGGGATAAACCAGCAGTCATTTTCTCATGTGAATTGAATTAACATTTTATACTGCTAATATATTGGTGAGTGAAACGTTGATCGATGTGATTTGTTTTGTGCATACTATCTAGTTGCTACAAATTGTTGCTCAGTGAAAATCATTCAGTGGTCAAGACGTCTTCGTGTTACGAAATGGACACCAAACTGCTTTCTCTGTTGCATCTGCCTGTCAAGGACCCTCAGGACTATTATTCACTGGGTGATATCATTGCAAACGGACAAAGCCTCGATGGAAGGATCCTGAATGTGCTTGCAGCTGTAATGTCGGTAAGTGTAGGAGCCACAACAGTGTGTTTTTTTTCTCCTGTACCACAGGTAACTTAATTAAGTGTGAATATGGATTTGGAGACTCATAGCAGACAGGAATGGCTGGGTGGGTTGGTTCGGTCAGGTTGGCCGTCACTCCAGCTGAGTTGCAATAGCCATACGAGCTACCCGATGAGATTTTTATCAACAGCGTGAGGGGGGGAAATTATGGGAATGGAAATGTCCTACGTCAGTTGTCTTTTTGAAATCATGCCTGTGCGAGCAGTAGAAAACGAGAAATTCATAAACCGCAGATTTTTATAGAATGAAATGTGTCTCTTTACCTTGAAGTAAAATTATTGTTGTCAAACTTTTAGTGGTGTATATAGTTTGGTTTTTTAGTGGTCTACGGGGGGTCTTCCTCTTTTTTTAACTCTTCTGTTTTCTAGGTTATCACTTTTATTCTCCTAAACACTTAGTAGAGGAAAGGTGACTGCTTCTCTTTCTTCTTAAAGGTTGGGGAGCCAAAGTATTTTATGACTTCAGACAAAAGAAAAGGTCAGAGGTGTGAAGTAAAGCTGTATGATGAAACAGAGAAGTCTTTTCCAATAGTATGGTAAAATGTTTTTTCATTCACTAAAATACACAAATTATTGCAAGAGTAGGTAAAGAGATTCACTATAACACGTCCTGTTACAACACTATCTTTTAATCTTAATGTATTGTTATTTGGGTGCCAACTGTGATGAGGCAGCAATGTACACTGAACAGAGCCTTAAAAAAGTGATTCATTCGAGTGACCTTATATACATTGTCTAGTTTTCTGACTTGCTGACAGACTGCTAGCTCGGAATGGCAAAATGAAGCGTAGTTCCAAATAGTAACATTCTTTAATGTGGAAATTTGAACTAATTCAGGAAATGGCATTTAACAACAGCTGCAAAGGCAGTACATTTCTTCCACAGACTAGGGGGGAAAGAATGCTTCATTTTTAAAGCCAAGAAGAATTAACAAGTGGAATGGAAATATGTTGAAAGAGTTTTTAAATGTTTAAAATAGCGCAGAAACATTTTGATCCTACTTCGGCCATATTTTCAAACTGTATCCCATTTACAAACACGATTGCATCCTTACCATTTATGCATGTAAATAGTGATTTGTTTGCGCAGGAACTTTTGCATTTTGCCCATAGTTTATTAAACAAACCCGTGGCTTATCTACATGCAAGGGTACGTGGGTATTTGTTTGCACTGGGTCTGCTGTTTGTTGGGTAAAATGACCTTTGTTCCCTAGATAAAAGTAGCAAGGTAGCGCTGTACTCCGTGTCTGGGTTAGAAAGTCAGTGTAATGCTTAACACAGTAAATGTACACACGTGAACACTAACAAGCATTGATGGAGTGACATTTTCTAGCCCTTGAGCTGCCACCAATGTTCATTTGCGGCAGCAGCTCTGATACTCTTGTTTTAGCGCAGGTGGGTGTGCTTCAGGCGGCCTCAGCGGCAGAGGGGGTGCGACTGGGGTTACCCCGAACAGCGCCTTTTGCGCCTGCATGGAGCCGTAGGTAGAGGCAAAGATTCAGTAAATCCTTGAGCAACAGCGCTGTAGGGAAGATATTTCAGAGGCCACCAGAGAAGAGGTGGCTGAGGAATGCTAGATGAAAAGTAAACTTCTTAAATCTTTTTCCAAGGATTAAGAAAAAACCCACGATAACAAAACAGTGCTTTGGCAGTATTCTTGCCATCCAAACTTAGGAGGAATTGAATGAGATTTTATCAAGGGACCTCCCTGTGAAATTGTAATTTTTGAGGGATACCACTGACCTCACTCTAGTCTCATCGTCCACAGTGACAGGGATTGCGCTGCTGGAAAGGCGGCTGAACATCTGACCTGGGGATGTGAGCAATCAGCTTGCTCCCACGGCAGAGGCTCAGCTGATAAACAGTTATTTTAACTGTGATTTGCTTTACTTAGAAATTACTTTTGTCAAAGCTCTGAAATACAGGGTTTTTTCCAGGTATATTCTGCACTGAATCTTTTTGAAAAACCTATTAGCCCTTTATTTTGCCCTGTTTGGCATGGGATAAAACAGGGCCTGTGCCACGCAGAAAGCATCCTGGCTGGCTGCAAGCTAGAGGCCTGTGGGTGTACGTGGCGTTTCACTTGCACGTGCATGTAACAAAGGAGTTGTGTCCCCTTTAACTAATTCAGTTATAACTATATTATTTAGTTGTTTAGTACTAAACTGTTTGAGTGATGTTTCAAAAATGTTTTGATGGATTAACTTTTTTTTTTATTTAGTTGGGATAATGAATCTATCCAGCTTGCACAGACTTGGATCCCACAAGAAACAGGTATAATAGTCTGGTTTTTATGTTTTACTGTAGTTCTTAAGATGATACTTATTCTACAGTAACAGGGGTGTTTTTTTGTGCACAGTAATATTTGCATCAGATGTGAGAATAAATTTTGACAAATTTAGGAACTGTATGATTGCAACTGTGATATCAAAAACCATCATTACAACTAATCCAGGTAAGAACTGTTGAACTATCGCTTTGGTAATTGTAATCGTTGCAGACTAGAAAGCGTGAATGAATCTACTGGAGGTCTGGTTTCTTCCGCCTGCTTGCCTCAGAAAGCGCCCTGCTTCTTGTCTGTTACGTAGTGACCAATGCTTTTGGATTCCACCCTATTTTATTTTATTTTATTTTATTTTATTTTATTTTATTTATCTAAGCAGCCTTCATATAGTCCATGTAGAACTAACAGTTACGCAAAAAAGAGAAAAGCATCTCTTGGCTCATTCCACGCGTTGGAGACATATGTTGATGCTACTAGAATAAAAAGCTGTAAAACGTAACTGTGCTGTTATTTTTACATGCTACATACATTAATAACTTTTTAATAATACATTTTCAAGAAACAGCAGAAGCAAATGCTCTCTTCAGCTTCATAAAAGAGAGCGCACAGTCAGGAGCTTTGCATGATAAAATGGAGGAGCAGTCAAAAGATTCCATTAACTGTAAGTATGGATCCGAACACTTTAGTTTTATTTAACTATATAGCGTAGTTTCACAGTGCAATTGAAGTTTCAAGCTCTTTTCTGGGTGTTCATAGAAAACTAAGGTATAGCCTGGCTGAATACTTGAAGTTCGGGCTGTCGTTACTGGGGGTGTCCCTTATAATTTCAGTTGTGCATCCTCAGGGCCGGTGACTATGCCAACTCGCAGCCTGTCTGGCATGTTCTTTCCATGTTAAATAAGAATGAAAAATGGAGAGGGGAAGTTTTTGTAAAAAAATTAATTCCGGGGGATACAAAGACTAAATACTAGATATTTTCCTCATTTGATTCCCCTTTTGATTTATTTTTTGTCCTCAAATGATAAGCCTGCTTCAAAGGGAAGGTATGTGGGGCTCTTCTGGTGCTTTAGATAACATCCTCTCCTTTTTATTACCTTAAGATCCTTTTCTGTTGTTGCTCTTCTGTGTTGTTCCTTCCTGAGACACACTTAACATGCCTTTTAAATTTTTAGTGGAGACTATAGTTGATGTTTATACAGTAGAACAGCTGAAAGAAAAAGCTTTACAGAGCGACGGGAAATTTGACCCTGTCTATGGCATTATTTATGGCTACATCTCTACGCTGGACATTGACGATAATGCATCTAAAGTTATCCGTAAAAGATGGTAAGCAAACTGCCTGGTTTGAATTTGTATTAAAAAATGCTTGTCCTTCTTCCCTTTACCCAAATTAGATGGAACGATGTTTTAGTCCAGTTCTGGACAAGAAGTAAGAACTCCTCTGCAGGACGCCGTGTGAGTTTCTGTTGTGTAGACTTCCCGAAGTAGCAAGGAAGAGCTGGCGTTGTGAAGGACTTGCTCTTTCTGGTCCTAGAGGAGTGAAGAAGAAAGAGGCCATTCAGTCTCAGACAGACTTAAGAGTTTAAAGAGGACTTTTTTTTTTTTAAGAGGAAAAATCTCTTGTGAAACTTCAGCCTAGAAAAGTTTCAAACAAGGAGGAACTGTATATATGCATTAATTATCTTCTTACATTTCAGTTCAACATGCCGTTTTCTGGTGAATGGAGTATCAAACACATGCACTTTCTGCAGTGATGCCTCTTCAGATTCACAGTCGACTTTTGCGAGCTTTGACATACTCGTTGATCTGACGGATCACACAGGCACTCTTTATTCTTGTTACCTGTCTGACTGTGTAGCTGAGGAAACATTAGGCTGCACAGTAAGTAGAAATGAGTTAGGTTGTTCTTATTTGATCTGAGCTGTGAAGCCTGATGAAAATTACAAATATATGTAAATGTTCTTCATGTGTGTGTGTACACCAGTTAAAAAATGTATGTACAGACGGATATATACACACACGGAGCTTTTTAACAAGTCAAAAGGTAGAAGTCAGTAGCTGCTAATAAGAGGAAACCTGTTAAATGTAAGAGTGAATACCCTATTCAGAATATCGCCTTTTAAATTAATTCACACTTTTCTGAGAACATGGTTAGAATTCCCTAACTTTGATTATCAAATACTCTGCATTTTTTTTCTGATTAATCTGACTGTCTTGGTACATATATCCCACCAAACACTTCGTTAAAATAGAGAAATACAGCTTAGCACTGTATAGAAGTGTGTGAGCTGCTCCTTTCACCATCCCTGTGCTGTGGAGATGCTGTTACGACTATATGCTGAAGAAGCGTTCTGTGATGTCCTGTTATTGACAGGTCCGTGAGTTCCTCACTCTAACAGAAGACAAGAAGACTGCATTGAAATGGCAACTTCTTTTGGAACGAAGCAAGATTTATTTTAAAGTTAGTATTTAGTGTCAATTTAAAACAGTGGCTGTTTCCTACTTGGTGGTGTGTTTAGTACTGAAAAATTCCATGTCAGTTCTGTTGAACTTTTCACAATAAGGATTAGGTTTTGTACATATTCTGAGTATGCCGAGTCAACAGTCTTTGTCATCATTTCGACATTAGGGGATGCCTCTGCAGGATCAGATATTTGCCGGCCTCTTTCAGGCAAACGATGAAAGACACAAACTGCTCTTAGCCAATACCGATCAAGGAACTGGTATTTCAAAAGCACGTATACATGATTTACGCAGTCACTGACTTCTATGGCCGTAGGTTTATAATGAATAAAATTCACAGTATCTGTTGGCAAGAATAAGGCGCAGTCAATATATATATATATAATAGGTTGTATGGTATATGGGGTTACCTAAGGATATTTCTCAGTTACCTGAATTTTTGGAAAAAAATGCGATTAGGTACATCTAAAATCTGCAATTCCCCTTAAAGCAACAACAATATTCGGTTTACACACCTGGAACAATTGTCAGAAGATCTGCTATCATTTGCAGTATCCTTTACTTTTTTAATTGCATGCTGTATGCTGTGGCTGGATTCCTTTTTCATAGAACTGCCGTTTCCAGGCAGGCGATTCAAAATTGGCTCCTTTTTTAAAAACTTGCCCTTCTTAGCCAAACTGTCCTTACTCTCCCATCTCCCTCACCCTCTGCCCCTATTTCCAGGAAGAAATGGAAGTGTTTTACTTCAGTAGTGACAGGTGCATAGCATAAAACGTGTGTACTCGTATTATGTACGTGTAAAATAATGTATAACCAAATCTGACAATTAAACATGCCGTGTGGTACTTGAAAAGAATATATTTCAAAGTGCTATACAGCAGTGAAACCAAAGACCCGGAATTGTTTTTACAGGTTACTTTGTCACCCAGCTGGAGAACTGGACTGAAAGTGAACGTTCTTTCCTGCAAACTGGCAGACCCTGTGGAGGCGAGTCAGAGCTTGTTGGGCAATGAGATTGGAAATAAGAGATTACACTATTAACGACAGCTAGGAAAAAGCATTTATTCCCTGTATTATTAGAGGCAGAATGCTGTTGTCGTCGTATTTTGCCAAGTATGTTCTGATGGTAAAGAAGGAATACGCATTACTAATACCTGTAAGTGGGCTCTGTGTTGATCTTTTTCGGGTGATTGTACTTTACAAAGCCTACTAGGGCCTCAGCTTAAGAAAGGTTAGTTCTACTGACTTCAACCCCTTACAAGGGGGCTGGAAGCTTTCTTCACACGGTTTAGAATATATTTGAAAAAATCAGAAATAATAAATAGTACAAGACAGACCTGTTGAGCTTCTGTGATTTTAACTGCCTTGCTACTTTTCTGCTACTTCTGTGTTAGTTCAAAAAATAAAGACCCACTTTGAAATACGGCCTGGGTTTGTGGTGTACGACGGCGAGTCCAAACACAGAACCTTTGGCAACTGCAGGGGTTTGGAAATAGTCATGGTGTTTGCGAGGCAGCTTTTCTGAAGGGCGGGCTAAGTCTCACTAGAACGGAGGAAGCGATTACCAGGGACCTCCGACAACCAGCCCTTCAAGCTAAGGCTAGAAGCGGCAGAGAAGAAAGGACTCCTCTTCACCGAGATATTTGTTCTTAGCCGAACACAAAGGACCCAGGTACGCACATTTTGCCTTTCTCCATGTATTTTTTCCTTTTTTAAAATCTTTTTCTGTGCTCAGCTTCCCCTGCAGCTGGTGTATTTGCGGCATTCATCAGTCCTCACCTTTGAGCATAGCGGAGCTGGCCTGTTTCAATGGTGGGAAGGTACCGCGGCCCTTCTCTTGCAAAGTATCTGTTAGGCCAGAATACCCTGAGGAACTCGGATCACGCCTGGTGCGTTACCTACCCCTTAAAGCAACACGGCAGAGAGAAAACAACTACAGAAACAGTAAATTTTGACAAGCAATACACCAAGATTGCATCATGTGAGCGGGAACAAGGGACTAAACGCACAAAAAATGTTGCCAGTGTTGGGTGACTGCATCTCTCCCGTTGCAGCAATAAACGACACCAACGTTTTCCAGCCGTAACAGCTAATATTCTGAAGCGAATGCTTCCGGTCGTTTTAATCGCAGCTCAGCTCCGCTATCAAGACACAAACTACAAATGATGCATCGTTGCTGTTGCCATAGGTGGTAACGGTCGACAAGGAGGATGAAAAGGAAGCGGTAGAGAAAGGGAATTTAATCCTTTCAGAACCATTCACCCCAACTTCCCCGCTCAGCCCAGCTCTGCTGGCCTCATTCGCTGCTGGGCCCAGCTCACCAAGCTGCAACGATTCGGAGCTCAGCTTCCCCGCCGAGAGACGCAGCCTCACATCCAGCAGCATTTTGACTTCTACGAGCCAGAGGCTGGTTCTGATCAGCTGTAACGGCTGAACCTGTTTCAGCTGGCCTTGGTTCCTTTGCCTTCCTTTAGATGAAATCGGAATTATGTCCACAGTGTTTAGGCTTCGTCATACAAAGAACTTTTCCGTGTGTTTCAAGTCATTGGCTTAAGCCAAAATACAGCGAAATGCAATGTCTGCCTGCCTGCAGGATGGGCACCCGGAGCCGCTGGCGTGCGGGTACGCCGTGGTGCGCTGCAGATGGGAAATCTCTGGTTTTCTTATGCAACATATTCTGCTTGTTTTTTACCCCGCGGCTTGCAGCGTCCGGGGCCATGCTGCTCTTTCACAGAGGTGCTTGTCTTTGGGCTGCAGTAATTTTCTCCGTCAGTCCCTCCAAATGCACTTTTTAAAACAAAACATTTCCTAGTGGTTATCAAGATCTGGCTCCAATAAATGGAAGCATTTAACTCGGGGGTTTGCATGGATGTAAAAAAATAATCCATCTGTTTTTGTTAGAAATTAGTCGGTTCTCTGCAACCTTTGAAAATGGTAAGTTTTGATGTTTGGGGGGGGGAGGGTTTTTTTAATTATATTTTACAACATTGTCACTCCATTGAGTTGAGAGAGAACTCGCTGTCATGCAAACTGCTGGAGAGCGTGAGATCGGCTGGAGTTCGAAGATGGGGGAAGCGACACAGCGCGGCTTTTTAACGGCTGGAAATGGTTAAACACTCCAACTGTTGCACTGCGTTGTGTAAGTAACGGCAACCGCTGCAGTTAGGTTTTTATTAAAAATATATTTAAATCAGTAAAAGTAAAGACAAGTTTATGGTGATTTTTACCAATGAGCTGCTTTATTCTTGATCTTTTGTATTATTTCAGTTTTAGAAGCACATTTAAAGCTCAGATTAGGAAAAAAAATCTGCCAAGCATCTGGCACACTTCCTGCTGCGTTACACCCGTTGGAGTGGGAGGGAAAGCGACCCTCGTTTAATTTGTATTTTTGAAAAATGCACAGAGAAATCACGAAACTAATCTAAAAAGCAAACATCTTTTTATTGTAGAATACCCCAAGGAGAGAAATTCTTTCTGTAGCTGTAATTCTTGATTTACTGTCACACCTACGTGGATTTATATAGCATGGGTGAGCTCTAGCTCCTACATCACCGTTTCAGTGGTTTCATTTTTTGATTTTTATTTTAAGGCAATACATCGGCAAAGCTCAAAGCGTCAGTGCAGCAGAAGCGCGCACGCGGTGACGGCCATCCCAGCTCCCCGGTACGTCTGGGTATTAACCGTCTGCCCCACGCTGGGTGGGCCTGCGGGTTCACAGCCTCAGAGGAGGCTGCAGCCTCCACGGAAACGGGGCTGTTTCAGTCAAATGTCTTTTGGGCTCATGGGTTATGTGTCTTTGATGTGTGACAGCCCACGAGACGTTCGGGTCACGTTAAGTGTTTAACACACGGGACAGCTTTTGCGTCTCTTCGTTCACCAGATGTTCCCAAAAGAGCCTCTTCCTACGCGGACAGGGCCCCAGCCCCGCCCCCGGTTAGCAGCCACGCGTTTGCTGCGCCACCTTGAACCGCATGGAGAGGACGTCGCTGATCCCTGCCTCTATCTCATCGTTCGCCTCCACAGACCCAACGCCCTCGGGAGACCCCGTCAGAATCAAGTCCCCTTCCTCCAGGGTGAATATTTCACTGATGTAGCTGATCAGGTAAGGGATGGAGAAGATCATTGAGGAGGTGTCCCCCTCCTGCCTCAGCTTTCCGTTCACCTTGAGCCAGATCTTCAGCTTGTGTGGGTCTGGGATCTTCTCCTTGGGCACGAAGTCACTGACCGGGCACGACGAACCGAAGCCCTTGGCCAAGGTCCAGGGCAGACCCTTCTTTTTGCACTCCTCCTGGGTGTCCCTGGCCGTCATGTCCAGGCACAGGGCATAGCCCGCCACGTGTTCCATGGCGGCCGCCTGCGAGACAGCCTGGGCTCTCTTCCCGATCACCACCCCCAGCTCCACTTCGTGGTGCAGGTTGTTGCAGTAGTAGGGCCGGAGGATGGGCGAGCCCTCGCGCACATAGGCCGAGGAAGGCTTGAGGAAGAAGAGGGGCTCCTGGGGCAGCGCGCTCCC
>JMFS01108124.1:0-23183 GCA_000699545.1 Podiceps cristatus
GGCGCTGGGAAGCTCGGGCCTCGGGTTCTCCGGGCGAAGACAGCCTGGCATTCCTCGGGTTGCCTGCCGGCAGTGATTTACACCGGACCCCACAGCTTTCCGGGTGCAGATGGGGCTTTTGCGCTACCAGGAGTCCAGGGCAGTTGTTAGTGCTATTTTGGCATATGCTGGATCCTCTTCTTTGGGCAGGGAGAGGCTGAATTCTGCAGCCCGCAGGCTGAACACGCTTCCCCCCACATTTTGCTTTTCAAGAACAGTCGTCTGCAGGCTGTAGATTTGGCGAGGCCTGTTTGGGAATCTAGTCACGGGGAGAAGGGAGGTCTCTCAGTCCCCTGTCAGTCTCGGTGAGTGTGGCATTAACCCGCTCACGGAGGAGAGCCAGCTTTCCCCAGCTTTCCCCTTCTCGCCAGAGCCTGTTCAGCACCTTCCTCCTAACACGCAGGCATATCTGAGCCAGTCACTTTGCTCTCACGACACACAAAGGGCAGCACGTAACCGTGCTACATTTTCCAGCGATCTTAATTCTCCTTTGAGCAGATTTTAATAGCTTTCTCTGCTTCCTCTGGCTTCAGAATTAGCTTTGATATTTAAAGAGCCTGAAATTTCATATGTTGCTTTATGATGCCTGAAATTTCCTGCAGATACCCATTTTCTCCCCCGGTTTGAACAAGTTACCAGATCTAATATGAGATGACAGGCAAGAATTTCATACAGTGGGGCAAACACTGAACAACAGTGTCTCAGCAGGCTCCTGCCCTCCGATACAACTCGCTCAGGGTAGCTTTGGAAGGAAAAGCCCAGTATTTCCTGGGCACACTTACTCTCCAGCACCCCTGGATTGTTTGTATTTCTGTGCACAAGTATTCCGGCGTATGTGTGCAAAGGACTTTGCAAGCAGCGGATCACTTCTTTGGGGCGCCGGGGGTAGTGAGTAATCAGCCTGCAACTGATGTTTGCTTGGGGTGCTGGTGTGGCCAACAGCCCCCCAGGCAAGGCAGGGAGCAGAACACATTAGTAGCAAATCTCCTTCCTTCCTGTAACTTCCTAGGGGTTTACTCCCTTCACTGGTCTTTTGCCTTTTAGGGATCAGATACAAGTATGTCTCAGTGCGAGTGATATGAGCTGCAGTAAGAGGGGCTGCTCTCATCACTTCTGTGCAGGGTCTCATAGTTTGTTGTTGTCCCTGTGTGCCACCACAGATTTAAGGAATTCTGTGGCAGTCTTGCTTTTGCACTGAAAAAAAAAATCAATTCTGGCACTCATCTTTCTAGAAAGAAGCTCCACAACATAACTGGAGCACACCCAAGAGGCTGAAAATCAGAAGAGAAATTAAATTATCCTGCTTTCGATTTTATGTTAAAGCTGGCAATTTTGAAAGCACATTTCATGTGTAGGGGTGGGGAATGAATGGATTTTGATTCACTCCTTGATTTTGGCGTTGGAAATAGTGGTCTCAGCGCAGGTGGAAGTATTTGCTTCCGCCACATGTCTAGTGCAGAACTGGCCTGTGTGTAAAACTATAGAGTAAACGATGGCTGCTGAGACTTGGCAGGACTGTTCTCATCTGAATTAGTTTTAGAGACATCTGGGCCCAGAGATGCAAGCTGGCGCTATCCCGGTTGTGCATTATGCCACCAAACCATCTCACACAAAGCTGCCTTCCCACAGGTGGGTATTAACAGGCACCACTTGTTTCGGTGCTTGCCGGTGTCTTTCTTCACTCCCTCCTCTTCACCAGCTGTCGGTTTGCTAGATGATTTCTGAACGTAGCCAGTGGATGCAATTTCCTGTCATGACCGTTGCAGCAGCTCACACCACATCCCACTTACTGCCCTTCTGGGAGGTGCAAAATGAGGCGCTGGTGGGTATAACCTTGTGAAGCAGCAATGACTTTGGGGAGGTTGAGAATCTGCCTCCAGAGCGCAGCTTATGGATGCTTGAGGCCAGCGCCAGACCCCCAGCACTCAAGAGCCTTCGTGTGGCCTCTGACGAGGGTGATGTCTCCGTCACCAGCCAGCCTGAGCCCGAGCAGCGCTGCCCTGAGCGTGTGACCGTCTGATCCCAAGGGGAAGGATGACCTGGGCAGGAAGAAGCTTTCTGGAGACAAACACCTGGCAGGGCTCCTCCTGCCTGGAGGGAGGCCGTGAGGGATTCATGAACAGTAGGTTTCTGCGGCGTGAAGGGAGTAACGCAGCATCTGGACAAAACATAAGCTATGCAGTCATTTTATCTGTGTTAATGTGTACGGTCCTGCCTGCTTGAGGTGTTTAGGAGTTGAACAAATTCCTGTACTCCCACAGATAAATTAAATGGTGCTGTGTACAGCAAATATTGTATAACAAGTTTATTAAAGGCTGGAGAAGGCTTGGGCTGCTATGAACAAATATGTGGGCAGAGATGTGGATTGATTTGAATGAGTCTACATGATATTTTTGTGTATAGGGGTATTTTAAACCAGCTTTACAATTGGCAAATTTGCTGTAAGTTAAAAAAAAAAAAAAAAAAAAAAGAAGTCAGACTGGATACAAGAAAATGCTTTTTTCCCTGTGAGGACAGCTCAACACTGGAGCGGGTTGCCCAGAGAGGTTGTGCAGTTTCTGTTATCAGAAATTTTCAAGATTCACCTGTATGAAGCCCTGAGCAACCGGGTCTGGCCTCATCGCTGACCCTGCCGTGAGCAGGAGGTTGGGCTGAAACGTCCTAAGGTCCCTTCCAGCCTGAATTATCCTCGATCCTGCCTCTACTCCTGGAAGGATTGGGCTTTGCCATGCAGCCGCTGCTCAAACTGTCTCTGTGCACATGCCCACGCAGACACACGCTCACCCCTTCTCTCCCTCCCTCCCTTGAGCAGCTGGTATTTTGCCGGTGGGTGATGTCATCCCGTTTGCTTACTTAAGAGAGGCATCATTAGTGAGTAAGTAATTTATGTAATGCTGCTGCTAGAGCAAATTAAGGTAGAGCTGGGTTAAGCTGGCCCAGGGCAACGAGGGCACGCTCTGTGTGGTGGGCTAGGGAGAAAATTGCTGCGGGAGGCCGGCAGGCCAGATTACAGGAGACCAGAGGATCAAGGATCGCTGGGTTTGTTTCCTGTTCTCCGTGTCCTGCACAGCAGAGCAGCGATGGGAGAGGGTTTTCAGTCTGTTGCCGTAAGGGAGCTCAGTTGAGGTGTGTTCCCTGGCAGTGCCCTTTACCCCAAAAGACCCACCTTTGGAGATAAAATGCAGGTTCTGTTTTTAAAAAAAAAAAAAAAAAATAGTTATAAAAATCGGGCTCTGTTGTAGGATCACTTTTTCTCTCCGCCTGTGTGGATTTCTGTACTGGTTTTGCCTCACGAGGCTGTGCCAAACCCCAGAGCTACCGAGGAGCCGTAGCAGCTAAGGACTACAGGGTGGGGGGAGCATACGGACCCCACGGCAACAGCAGAAGCTGTTCTGCAGACTTGAGGGAAACCTTTAAAGGCAAAACTCGGGAAAAGAGGGAAGTAGCTGCTTGGAGGTTGGTTGAGCAGTAAATGCACCCTGGTGGTTTCTGCTCCCCCACTTGTGTACTATTAATGCTTATGCTCCAGTGGCACTTAGGAACGACAGTGTGTGTTGTGGAGCAGAAATGGTGCACAAGAGAGCGTTTGCCACGAAGGATGGATCTCAGACCGAACAGAAAAGACAGATAAAGGAAGGATAGCAGCTAGAGAGGGCTAGCCAGGGGACAGGGCACCCTAAAGCACCCATCTCCTGACTGTACCGTACACCTCATCTTCAAAGATGTGTGCCAGGCTCTGAATTCTCCTGAACTCTGAGGGAACTGGAGTGTAGACGGCTTATACCCGTCACGGCTCAGGTCAGAGTCTGGCACCCTCACCTCATGTAATTGAGCAGCTGATGTTCCTGCCTGGCTTAGCCTACAGAACACTGGTTTGCTCATGTTGCTAATAAAGGTCTGGTTTGGATTAGCACACAAGGCTAAGTGATCAGGAAGGAAAAGAAATACAAACATACAGCCCTTTGGCAGGCAGGGTAATAACCATTACTCACTGGCTCACTAACAAGGATCTTGCCACTGTGAAAGGCACCATTTTCTGTAAGGAGGGAGCCCAGATCCATGGAAGAGAGGAAAAGAAAGCAGAACGGGTGAACTACATAAACATTATTGATTTTCAGAGTTTTAAAATGTTATTAGGAGAGCTGTCAGCATTTCTCAGGTGACTGGAGAAAGGCAAGGGGACAGCTTCTACCAGGGTTCAGGGCAGCACAGTCTGTTCTCGGGCTGATCTGAGACCCCTCGGTGGGAATCTGGCAGGCGTGAGCACCGAGTGAGTGCAGGCTGGAGGCCTGGAAAGCCATCAGAGCCAGCTGCAAGTCAGCGGAGTACTGCTGGGCACACGGCTGGGTTGCAGGGTGCTCCGAGATGGATGCAACACGCTGGTCCCTTCTGCCAAAGCAGCAAGTGCTGCGGGAGCTAAGCTGCAAAGCCCTGCGAAGAGGAACTACAGTCGTCAAGCCTGTGTCATGAGTGCATGTATTTCTGCTGAGAGACCCTGATGGGATCTAGTGAAAGGGTAGCGGGGGAGGAACACCTTTGAACCACATGAGCCCTCCCGGGCTTTCCCAGGAAAGGAGGGGCTGAACGAACTGTGGAGGCTTGCCTTCTGCATCCACCTCTACCCTACCCCTGCCAAGAAGCAGCTGGAAAGGAAAGAGGGGATTTTCATCCTGCCAGCACCTGCCAAGCACTACATCTTTGCTATAATTCAGGCTAAGGACAGAGGATGCGTAGTTCACCTGGGAGATTCCTGCGCCCAGTGTAAATCACAGTGCAAGAGATACACAGCTGGTTATTAACCTAACCTTACACCCTTCCCTCAGCCTAATGCGGGCACGACCCCTACTAGCAGTTCTGTTTGTGCTTTTAATCACAAGTCTGTTTGCTGCTGGGGACTGATGCTGGCACCTGAGCCCTTTGGGTATGATTCCAACGAGAGGGGGAGCGCACCTTTGTCCCTCGAGCTGGAGCCCACTGCAAATGCAATGTGTTAGCTCAGCTCCCCTCTGCAAATAGGATGGGCTCGGGACCTGGAAAGGACCCACCTTCTTGCACTTGTCCTGGCTGATGAAGGGCCATCCATGCCCCCTCACTAGGGCAGCCTGCTTGATTTGGGAGTCCATCCCCAGGGTCTGTCCTTGGGGCCATCTGGCTCTCACCTTGGCTTGGTTTCTGTACGTTTTGGGGCATCCCAAAGGACTGCACACCAGTGTGTTCAGCCAGCCTGAGAGGGACTGAAATTGCACGGAGTAAATTTATTTGTTACTACACAAACCTAACTAAATGCACATTTATTGTGCTATGTATTGTTTTTAAGCAAAGCTGTTCTTAGAATCACATTCATTGACAATTAAAAGTTTATATATGGAAATCTAGCTAAGGATACGAATGTTGCTTCTTGATTATAATGACAAATTGCAAAAAGAAAAAAAAAAAAATAGTAGTTCTCTTTGTTCTGCCTTTCTTACCTGAAGTAAGAACCTAGTTAAATCAGTTAACTATTATCCTACACTTCAGCATAATGCTGCTAAAAATGAAACATAAAATTAGCCTGTCATTTTTCTGTCGCTCACTTCAGATTCGAGCTGTCCTTCTGCAAAGCTTTTAATTTCCATCAAAATACCTCGCGGCAAGCTCATGGAATTTCAGCAGCAGCCGCAGCTATCGACCCCAAACCAGTCCAGCCCTCACCTCCTTCAAGCACCCCCTGCCTGGCCAGGTCATGCTGCTCATGGCTCCCTTAGAGGGAAATTTTGCTTCTCCTCCTCATAAAGACCCTCTTGTAGCAAATCCGGCCAGGAGCATAGCCCCTCTCTCCTGCCTGCATGCCCTAACTGTGCTCCATGGGATGTCCAGCCCTTCCCTGCTGTGCCAGGGAGGCTGGCAGATCCTCACGGCATGGACCAGTGGGGCTGGCGGCCTGACCAGCACAGCCCCTGCACCCTGCAGAGAACCAAGGTTGCTGCATGGCTGCACTGCTGTATGCTGGTGTTGGGAAACCAGGGGCTGCTAGGTGGGTTTTGCCAGGAGCTTGGTGGGAGCCTGCCGTGATCCTCAGGAGCCAGCCAGGGGAGGAGTCCAGATGTGAGCAAGAGGAATCCCCTCTCCTTCACAGCAAGTCTCCGGTGCTGGGATGAAGCTGGACTTGGCTCAGATGGCACGAAGACCAGCCCTGCCAAGAGCCCAAGCATCTGCATGAGAGGGCCGGAACGAGAAAGACAGATGGGCGGATGGTCTTGGCATGTGCCAGAAGGAGCCAGCCACCAGTTTTTCTGGTGAAAACGAGAGGTGCAGGTCAGCTCTAAGGCAGCACCACCCTGCTGGTGGCAACAAGAGTCCCTCTGGAGACATGGTGCCAGGGGTTCTGCCGCAGGCTGGGACTCCTGTCAGGTTTTGCAGTGCATCGTAGATTATGAGTGTGCCTTGTCTAATGGATGGGAGGCGGTGCTATTCGGGTAGCAGCACACATTCTCATTTGGTTTGGCTGTTTTGGTGCTGGAGGAAATTTTTTCTCTACTGAATCATGAAGAGGCCTGCACTGCTCCCATCTATTCAAATAGTGAGTGTCTTTGATCGATCGGACAGGCAAGCTGGCTAAACTCCCTCTGAGATACTGCTCCTTCGGTGATTTGCTTGTCCTGAGCTTCTCAGTTTTATCTTTGAGCTGTCAGGATCAAATGGAGAATTTTTGAAAGCCTGAGAAGATTCTAGAAGTGAATTTTTTTCTAGTTTTAGCTGGAGGACTCTGTGCACGTGTTGGCTGGCAGCGATCACAAAGGCAGCCGAAGCATTTTGCCTGATGCAAATTATCAGTCTCTCAGTCTTATTTCTTCCATCCACGAGCCGCCACTGATTTTTCAGGCAGTCCCTCTGCTTAATGCTAATTTTAGGATTTCACCAGTAGTTTCTAGACCTAGCTTGACTTTGCTTTTCCTCCCTAGGCTGAAATGTCTATATATCACATCACTGGGGCCAAAAAATATGTGCCAACTGAAACCAGTTTTAGCCATGCTACAGTCTCCAAACAGCCCTGGTGTGCAAGTTTTCATGCCAGGTTGAAGCAGGCATCATCCAACATCAATAGTGGTGACGGTTCCTAAGGACAGACCTAAGGCAGAGCCTGTATTTGCCATCACATCAACCCCTTCCAGAGCAGTGCTCCAGGACGTGACGTTAGGGACCTGGTACAGGCATGTTCAGGCACAGGCAGTGAAATCTGAGCTGAGCTGAGCTTTTTCTAGCAGTTCAAGTTAAATAGCTGGTTACAGGCTCTGCGAACCAGGGTTTTCAGTGGTGGGGGAAGCAGGCTGTGTAAGGGAGGGACATCTTGGTGCTTACACCTGCCACATTCAGAATCATCAGCAGCAAAAGCCTGCCCAGGGGGTGCGTGATCTTGCAGTAAAACTGTCCTGCTTCTAGTAATGCTGTCTCTAGTCCTGTTAATTTAAAAAGCCGTTGTGCTGCTGACAGGGAGCACTGGCCAGGACAAAGTCCTTCCTCCAGCTCTATGCAGGGGCTCCTTTTTGACCTGTAATATTTGGTGGGCTCCCCCCCCCCAACAGAAAGTGTCAATCACGTTAAGCAATGATGTGAGGACATAAGCTACTGATAGGCAGGGATCAGCAAGGTTTGGGACTGGTTTGCTTATTGTCACCTCTAACCTGAGTCACATCAGGAAAGGCTGCTCACTCCTGGGCCCTGCCTGGATCCTACCCCACTCTTGGCAGCCCACCTCTGCTTGCAGAGAGCAGCCCACGCTTGATCCCAAGCTCCCTTGGAGTGCAGGTTTGATAGCTATTTTCCTTTCAAAGGCAGTGGTGACTGCAGTTGAAAGGCATCGGTTTCTAAAATAACACCCCTTATTAAAAATACAGTTTTTAACTTTCTTGGAGAGCCTTGAAACTTCTGCTAGAGTTGCAGGAAGCAAAGGCAGCGATGTTAGGAATGAATGAATGAAATGTGCCTTATCCACCGCTGAAGTTGATCTGTGCTCAGAGCTGTCACACCTGGGATTCCTCAGCCAGCCTTCAGGGTGAGCAGAGACTCATCCCCCTCATTCCACTTTTTAGACCTCCACACATCTGCTTGTGTGTTTAGAGTTGTGCTCCAGTGAGATTAACGGTTTATTTACTCAGTGAAGGCAACATTACCGGTGCCTCTCTAAGCTCTGGATGGCCCTGCTGTGGGTGAATGGCATCGGCATCTTCCCAAGTTATGTGAAACTGTTTTGACATGCTGTCAGAAATATTATACAGAAATAAATGGAGGGTTTTTTGCAGTAATTGTGGTTTGACACAGGAGGAGCTGGAATTTGCACCCCTATGGCTTGCAGGTTGCTGAGCCCGTCTTCAACCAGCC
Organism: Podiceps cristatus; assembly: GCA_000699545.1. NCBI lineage: Eukaryota > Metazoa > Chordata > Aves > Podicipediformes > Podicipedidae > Podiceps > Podiceps cristatus. The sequence goes on from JMFS01108124.1 coordinate 8,398, forward strand.
TGCACGACATCCTGTTACTCTGCAGCGGCGGGACCTGCCCTTGTATATGACCACCTTCCCCAGCAAAGCATTTGGGAGGAGACGCTTTGTGTTCACAGAACCCAGAGAGACGGAGATAGTGGAGGAAGAAGGACATTTCCTTTGCATTTCCCCGGGACTGTGGACATGACTTCCAGGTGACAGCTCCCTCCCAAAGGCCGGGAAGATACAAGATAGCTTTGCATTAACTCGAATGCCGGAGAGACTAGGGCTCACCTGCCAGCTTGGTTCGATGTGGATCCTTGCAGGAGGGGTGCAGGTAACTCCCAATGTGTCTGTGGTCCTTTGACAGACCCTGGTGAGTTGCTGCTGGGCTGTCCTGTCCTCCAGGCAGCAGATGCAGCTGCGCACCGGAGCTGCTTTCCACACAGGTGGTTTCGTCAGACCAAGCCGAGCTCTTAATAAGAAGCAGGGCAGCGGTGCTGGCTCCAGCGGAGTTTCAGCTGCCTGTAGCAGAGACAAGGTCTCTTCTCAGGACTAGCGCCTGGTGCAACTTCCTTGCAGCAGAGTGAAATGAGGGCTTGGCTTTCCACAACCGGTTTTCTGAAGTGACCCGCACACTCCCTTGGGGAGATGCCTGAGTAGATGCCTGATCTGAAACCTGCTAGTAAAACAACAGGACCACTGTTTTCTTAACTTTAAAGGTATTGGACTGTCTTATAGTTGAGCATCTTTTACTCCAGAGTCAGTAGCTTCCTCTTTTTAAGTTTCCTCATTGCACACTTATTAAAACCAGACTTCTGTGACCCTTATATTTTGCCCCCTTCAAGATGGCTGCTAAATATGTGTTTAAAAACCCCACGTGTGCTTCTGCAGGTTTGTGCGTGGCAGGGCAAGTGGGAGTGAGAGCTGGTAATAGAGGACAGCAGGAGCTCTCAATTTCCTGCTCTTTCTATTGCTTTCAGATAGCCCTAAAACAAGGTGCTCCACAGCCATGCAGTGCAAACGTCTGCAGCGATGAGACTGCACACTATCATCTTTGTCATTTCAATTCTTTTTTTCTTTTTTTTTTTCTGACCTGAAATACTGATCCTTGCATCTGTGCCTTGTTATCATTCAGTTCCCGCAGCACAACTCCTGACTCCTGTACTGCCCAAAATGCGGTTTAACCAGTGACATGATGTCTTATTCCTCAGCCCAAAGCCTAACCGAGAAGACAGCTTAATGTACATAATCAGCTCCCAAAATTGTTGTGTGTGGAATGTTTATGCATCTTCCCTTTTTCTTAGACATGTCCATCATTAAATCATCCCCAAACTTGCTAAGAGTGCACACACACATGTTCATCCAATTACAGAAGAATCACTCGTTACAGATTCCAGGACCCACATTTCTCAGGCACGAGGTAAGGAACATGCCGGGCGCCAGCTGCTCACAGCCTGTCATCCCTCACATCGCACATCACTTGCTATGCACTGGTTGACCTGTGCCAAAACATTATCCCAGCAGAGGGATATCCCACGCCACATTTGGCTGCGTACGGGGTGCCAGTGCCCTCAGCCAAGCAGAAGACTGTAGCACTGCATCTGTTACGTGCAGGCTCGGAGAAGTGGCCAGATCCTTGGCTGCCATAAAGTGTTAGGGCTGTGCTAACCTCAGAGGAGCTACCTGCACTTGCAGTGCATAATCACCATTTAGGAATCTGGGCCATTAACGAGACAGATGGTCTTAATCCTCTTCTTAGTGGATAGTTGTGCACATCACAAGTAAGACTTACTGGACTGTTACGGGCAATCAGCAGAGACCTCAAGGACTAAGTGTCAGTGGAAACTGAATGATTGCTGCCTCTGCAGCTGGTCCCTCCCAGCCAGGTTGGAGCAGATGGCAGGCGAGAAGCTCTCCGTATGGTACCTGTTCGGTCACTGAAAAAAAGACCAATTCTCAGGACAGTTACAGCTTCCATAAAGAATAAATAAACCACCCACTGAGCCGAATAATAGCTCCAATAGTCAAGAAACACCTTCAAGAATAAATGTGCAGGTGAATCCTGTCACAGAGCTGTCTGAATCAGGATGCTGAAACCCCTGTGAGAGTTGACCGATGTGCTTCTGCTGAGAACAGCCTTCCTTGCTGGTGTTATCATTTCATTACAGTTAGTATCATAACTCAAAAACACATTTATCCGTCTTTGTCAAGCACCAGTATGGTACGACAGGGGGGAAAAAAAAGCAGCACTGTTGTACAAGCTCAGTGAACACTTCAGCTTACCTCCACTCAATCTTTCTTTTTTCTTTCCCTTGTGCTACTGCCTCAGCCGTTTTTGAGCGCTGACCCTGCTACTTTATAAAGTGTCATAGTGCCCGTGGGTACCCACCTCCACCTTCCAGCTTTCTCTTGCTAGCATACAATGAACGCCAAGGATCGGGCCTCATGAGTCAGTGGGATTTTTTTGGCTACTCTCTGTGGCCTTTTCAAATCCATAGCAAAGCCTTTCAGTAGAGTTAATGAGTTATTCTGCAGAGGCCAGGCAGTTTCTGGAACGCTGGACTCAGACATTACAGAACTAATCCTCCTATAGACCCATCACTGAAAACATCAGTGTTTCTCTGCTTCAGCTTCCTTGCATTTCAGCTACTGGTACAGGATTGGGTTCATTCTAGCTGAGCTGTGTTCTATGAATCATGGCAAGCCACTCCTTGCAGGCATAATAATAATAATTCTAATCTTCCATCCTTATCTTCCAAAGCATCAGGAATGTGCTAGATAAATATTTGCAGCAAAAAAAGAGATCTCAACTCCCTGTGGCTGAGCTGGATTAAAATCTGACCTTCTGCTTTGAGCTCATCTCCAGTCTAAAGCTTGAGTGTATGACAGGCACAGATGATTTGCTCAGAGCAGGGCGGAAGCAAGAGTGAAGAGAGAATGAAGGCATCCCAAGCCAGAGACTGCTCCCATGTACACGTGGGCTAGATCTTATGCTGGTGTGAACAGAGTGAAGTCAACACAACTGTGGTGGTATGCCTTAAGCTGAATATCAGGTCCTTCAGGGTAATAGTTACTGCAGCCATCGAAACGTACCCCATCGAAAGGAAAACAAGCCTGAGACATTAAGTCACCAGGTCTGCTGTTTGATCTTCTAGAGTGGGACTCAGCCTCCCTCACACGCACACATGCTGTCTTTCATGACAGAGTACTAACTGCTGCTGCACTTTTTATTTTAGCCTATCTGGTTTCCATAATCACTAGATCAGCAACCAGACGTTCAGAAGACCTTTTCTCCACCTGCTGCACTGGGCAGTGTGGCCCTTTGCAAAAGGAGCAGCTTCACAGGACCCATCATTCCTGTGAGGTGGCCTGCTGGCATGGGCACCGGGGTCTGGCCCCATTGCCTCTCCACGTCACATTTCATACGAGGATGTAGAGTTGAGCTCTGAGGGTGAACCAGAGCCATCTGTATTGTAACTCAGTGCAGATCCCAAGGTCTCCATGGTCTGTCTCCAGGTTTCTGGGAGGCCTTCAGAGTTTTAGGTTATGAAAGACCAAGATGGAGGAAGGCAGAACAACTCAGGAGTGGGGTCCCCATACAGGCACTGAAGAGGCTGGGGCTGGTATTTCTGTGCATCAGGACTGTTACTTTGTGATGGCAAAATATTCATAAGCACATCGGAAAACCAAGGCAAAGTAGGCAGTGCCAAGGCTCATTTCTCCGCCTCAGCTGTCCCAATAGATGCAGAGACCGGCTGGGAGCCCATGCAGGGCAACGTGCTCACACCTCTGGGCAGTGGAGGGAGGCCAGTGCCAGAAGCTGTGGCGTGCACATTCAGGGGCAGTGAGGAAGACGTACTATTTTGCAAGGATGCAGGCTGCCAGCTGCTGGGCACCCTAACCCAAGGAGTCAATCTGCCCCTGCCGAAACGCAGCCCACTCCTCAGAGCCAGCATCCCGCGCATTTGCTCAGCCCCTTCACAGACCACCACCAGCAGGATGGTTTGCGTTCTGCTGCAACCTAACAGCAGCAGAAGGGAAAACTAAGATGGCAGTTGGACTCTCTGCTTTGAACGTTGTAGCTTGTTTGGCCCTACAATCTCACTCTAGACGTTATATTTCCCCCTCAGCATTGCATCTGTGTGTGCACTTCCCTATTAAAAACACTCAGACTGTCGAAGAAAGCTGATCACTGCCCGCAGGAATCTGTGCTGGGCTCTGCTGGCAAAGTGAAGACTGAAAGAGCTGTCAGACATGGACAACACACTGTGCGTTTATGTCGTCCTTGCTGACAGATGATTCCACTTCAGCAATAAGCACCTGAAAGTGGAACAGGTTGTTTGTTTTGCATTTTACTTTTTGTCAGTAATTTTCCAAGGGAATCTCTCTGGTTCTGCTACCTGCTGTTGAAACAGGTCCTCAGAGACAGCAGTGCCTCGCCTTCCTTCTTTGACACGGTGCCTGGTCATTCAGGTTTCTGTTTCATCTTTTGCTGGCACTTGAGGTTTCTCTGCATGACAAAAATAAGACAGTAATGGATATTATGGAATATATTATTTGGAAGAACTGGGAAAAGGCAGTCTTACAGCAGAATAAGAGTGTCTTTGCAGTAGTTGCTCTCAAATGAGGCAGTCTTTTTCCTCCTGGTAGGCAAGCTCTGAGCAGGCTACCATTTCACAGTAATATCAGTACTCGGAAAAGAAAGGAGGTTTTCATTTTTAAACCATTCCTTTCCAGGTCAGCCATGAGTTGAGAAATGAGTTGGTGTGAATTTAGCGCCGCCACCACTTGCAGACCGTCAGCCCTGGGTAAGCAGAGCTGCAGCATCCACTTCCAAGCAGGCGGAGTGGTGGGAGAAGCTGTGCAGATTTGTGTCCCCACTGCCACGAAGAACCTCCATCCCCTCTGTGGGGCTGGGCTCCCGCCCGGGTGCACAGCTCAGTCTCCATGCCCGGCCCTGCATGTGGCCTTCCTCTCCAGAACACAAGCACTGGAAATGGGGTGCAGAGAGTGACCCTCTCACAGAGGGCTACGAACGATACCCACTGCTGCACTTCAAACCTCCTTTGCCTCTGAAAGTCCATGGAGAGGACGAGTGAGTACGGTGGGACAGAGAATGTCGTTTTACAGAGAATTGATTGAAGGCAATGTTGAATAGAGATGTTCAGTATTTTTTTTTTTGCTAACTTCCATGTGGGAATGGCGTGTCTTTCCTTGATATAAGGGGGTGGACAGCTTTTGCATATGAAAAGAACTTCTTGCTTCTACATTTTCTCTCCAGACTGCCTCTGCTCTTGCTTTCAGAGCTTCAGTAGCTCCAGTCCCTTTATTTCAACAAATAATCCCACCTAAACTAGTATTTTCCACACTGGGCCTGAAGTACTGAGAACCCTCATGTTCAGGGATTTCCTGGTAGTTAAGGGACACAGGGAGCTCAGTACCTCCCAAAATCAGAGCCTGCATATTCTGAATTTTCTTCCTGAGGCACTAATCATAGAAAAGAAACAAAATTCTGTGGCACGGTAGCCACAATTTACCTGGATCATCTATGGGGAGGAAATCTTCAGTAAAGTCTGTATTGGTTCCCATTTGTCCCTTCCAGTTCATGCAGATAATACAGGATCAAATCTTCCTCTGAATTTGCAAGCAAGTTTTAGCTTCAGCTTGGGAGGATGTGTGCCATGTACTTCAGAGGCTTGAGATATGTATATATATATATATCTTCTAAATGGGTGGCCTGGGAGCTATGGTTGGCCCTGACTGCCTTTGTCTCACAAAAAGGCAGTGCTTTGGGGGACATATTTCTCTGCTTTTCTTGCAACGCTGTGCATTAGGCCATTCCTCAAGCTAAGAATGGATAGTCTTCATCTTGATGGCTGTTGAAACAGCATGGACCAGAACAGCAAATCCTACTAATACGCAGGCCAACTCCTCCTGCTCTCGGCTGCTCAGAGTTCTGTGCAACAATTTAAAAGTTAATGATGCACTAGGGACGCTGCGGTGTAGATGAAGTACCATAACAAAGAAGTGGTGGTTGAAAAACCACTCTCAGAGCTCTCTCTGGTTCCTTTATCTCAGCATAGGAGGTAATTTCAAATAAGGTCTCACAGGGATGTGCTACAGGCCTGGCTCTACTGGATATTTTTATTAGTGTCCAGTGGGACTGACTGGGGAATATATTGATATCATTTTGCAATGACCTTCTTGCCAGAAAGGACTGAAAGCACCTGGAGTGAGGGCCTGAGTTAAAAATGATCTGGACTAACAGAGAAAATGGCCCAGAACGGAATTCAGTAATGATGAAGGTAGAATGATATATTTAGGAATGCACACCTATACACGTGGCAGAAGTACTGCAAAATAAGACCCAGAGGTCACAGCAGGTCATGAGATAAATACAAGTCACAGGTATGCTACTGCAGCAGTTGTTCTCCCCATCTATCTGGTATAAGATGGGGACAAAACAGGTTAATTTGCATGAAGGCAAACTTATGCTAGGTATGAAGAACAATGTTGTTACTGTGACACTTGTAAAGCACAGCTAGTAGCCAAAGGAAACCACAGGATCCTTGCCATCGTGGGTTTAAGGACAGAGTAGATGAAGACCTGTCAGGGATGGTCGCCGAGTGCTTCATGCTGCTCCAGTGCCAACGGTGTGTGAGGTGACCTCCCTGTCCCCTGCAGCTCTGTGCATGCCCAAGCCTGTGCGACATTTGCCCTATCTGCTTCACAGCTTCTCCAGCAAAGTCCTTCCCCGTGCTCGGGCCAGCTGATGATCCGGAGCTGTGAAGGGGGCACGCTGGGGAGGTGACACTGCTCACGCTGCTGCTGTGGGGCCCAGGAAGGCCGCTGACACCAGCCACTGCTGCTGGGAGGAGGCCACCTTCAACACCTTGGCTTCCAGAGCATGGGGATGGGCAAGTCAGCACCGTTTTGCTGGTCCCTCCTTGCTGTTACACTGCCCCACTGGGCTGGTTCTGCCTTCATTTGGCCACAAAGTGGACCTTATCCTTAAATCCTTATTTGAAGGAGTACACTTTCACCAGATAAATAATCCCAGAATGTCAGTGGGCAGCAAGAATAAGGCCGGGAGGGATAGGATTTTTTTTCTGAGCAAATTGTGGGACAATTCTGCAAACTTGCTGAATTTCCCCATGTGGAAGAAGAGGTCATAAGAGGCCATTTCAGCCACCATGTGCCTGTAAGGTCCTATGTGGACTTTACAAAAAGAAAATGGAAAGTGACAGTCTTGTTGCCATATGTTAAGAAGAGGCAAAAGAGCACTGACCAGGCTTTGAGAAAATAATTTAAGAGGATTGGATTTTGAAGCACTCATGTACACTTTGAACAACTCCCTCTCTGCTAAAACCCAAGATTATTTCAGAAAGTTGCCAAGCAACACAGAGGCCAGATATTGTAAAGACTATATAATCCAGACATTTGATTCTTAAAAAACTAAGACAGGATCTGAAGGACAGATGAGGAAAATCTCGCTTTTCAGAGCCTCTGTTGGGTTCCTTGTCCCTCAGCTCCTTCCACACACAGGACCCCTTCCCCTGTCCCCTATATACATTCCTTGCTTCATTTTCTCTATTGGGAAGAAGGAAGAAACAATGTGGTCAAAGAGACAACAAAAACCGTACGAAGAGGCAAAACTAAGTGTGACAGCATTGCAGTAAGTAAGGAAACACCAGTTAAGTTAGACATTAGCAATACAGTTTGTATCTGAGCATTTCCAAATAAACCTTGGTAAATGCAGCCCAGCTTTGCACCATTTACATATCCCCCTTTTCCAAAAGGAACAGAGGTAGTTGCTGTAATGCTCACAGGAGAGGAAAACGGAGGAAAAGAAATGGATTTAATGGTACACTTTTTGTCACTTTTTACTATTTTTGGTTCTACTCTCTGAGGGAGCTGGTGAACGAAAGGTTTTAAAGCAGTTGCCTGGCACTGCTAGATAAATGCTGGAGAAATGCAGACCTTATATGCGCAGGTGGGTGGCAGGGATCTGCACATAGTCCCCACTGTGCTGCTCCTTCATTTCTTCTCTGCAGACTAAGCCCCAGGAGCCCCTTCCTCTAACACACTGCACCACACTCACTGTGTCCCTGTGTCACCGCCAACGCCAAGTGATAACCTGGGATGCTCTCTTCTCTTTTGACAATCTAGATGTTTTAAACTTTGTTTTTCATAAACAGGTTGTTGGAAAAGTTGTTGGCCTCTGAAATGCAGTTAATCTTTGGACATACAGACTTTAAATGGTGCGCTGTTGTCTAGCAACTATACTATAAACAGCCCTCCATTTGTCTCCTGTGGGTAATCACTGATTTCTCGGGGATTAAAGCTTAAGTAACACTCCAATCTAGGTGCGTGCATCAGAGCATGGCGTATTACAGCAGATTACTCCTCCTAAGTATACAGCTTGCTTAACCATTTAGAATCACAACAGAAAGCCGACGGCTGCAATGATAAGAAAATGAGCACTAGCTTGTCAAATAATTAATATTTTGAGTTATGAGGTAGAGTATTTTATTGGCAGGCTCAACAGGATTTCTGTCATACAGAAGGGTGGGGTGGCAGATCAAATTAGAAGATCTCAGCTAGGCTGAGCCTGAGTTATTTCAAATATGTCTTGATAGCTGCTGCCCAACAGCCTCTGCATGTTCTCTTGCACTTGCTGCCTCATGCTGCAGGCATGGAGTTTTACCTTCCAGTGGTGTGCAGGACCACGCCACAGCGAGATACCGCAACTCGCTCGTGGGCAGAGGGGCTCAGGACTGATTGAACTGACTCTCTACGTGTTGTGAATACAATTTACTAGATGCATCTGCTTCCATAGATCACTGTCTGCTTAAGAGACTGAAAACATGTGCTATTGCTAAATCACTGCATTTAACACCTTCCCCAGTGAAGCTCCCTTGCAGCATGTACTGTCTTTGGTTGCTGATAGTCTCAGCGTAATGCTGGGTAATAGATGAATGGTGTGGCCTGGGGCTGGCCGTAAGGAAAGAGCAATTGTTAGGTTGAATTTAAATGAAGTTAAAAAAAAAAATTAAAAAATCACAGGCTGTAGATTTAGAATAAATCTCAGCATTTGTGGGCTTACCGTTTCAGATGTTGACCTCCCACGCTGAAAGAAATACAGGTCTGTGGGTGGGTAATGCTACATATCTTATGGAAAATGGGCATTTAACTGAAGGAATTAAGTTCAAGACATTTATCTTAAGATTTACCTTAAGAACTCACATTTTAAAGAGAACAAGTTTGATATGGTCTGAAAAACCAAACTCATGCTGGGGTTCCCCAGTTTCCCACCCTCCCCTTGCCATCCTACTTTAACGGCTTGTTCATGACCCACAAGCAGTGACTAAAATCTCTCGCCCCTGCAACACTCAGGCTCTCCAGGCTTTAAATACACGGTCAGGAGGCAGCAGAGGCAACACACTCACTCAGCCTGTCCAAAACCTGGTGTGCAGGGATGGGTAAATCATTGTGACTGCCCCCCACTTTTCCCAGGCCAGCTGAGACGCAGCAGCTCTTGCAGCTCTCGCAGCAGCAGGCCCCTTCATCTGCAGGCTTCAGTGGAGAAAGGACAGGGAAAGTGGGGAGCAGCCTCCCTGAAAGGAAAGACGTCCCCAGGGCCAAGTCGGTGTGAAGGTTGCAGTACGCCAGCTTTTGTTTCCAGCTGTGACAAAAGGCATTTGATGCTTACGGCCAGTGTTTGAGTGCTTGGCGGGCTGGTGGAGCAGTGCAAGGGGCACCCCAAGTGCTGGGTGGAAACCTGAGATACCAGTGCCTTCCACGCGCAGTGTGGGTGACCCAGGAAAAGAAACGTGGATGAGTGATATCTCAGGGAATGTGGGCTTAATTCAAATGCCCACAGGGTGCTCCCCTCTGAAACACCACCATTTCAGAAACCTTTATTCTTAAGCAGTTGTTGGCAATGGGAAAGGGGTGATCCTACTTCCCTAGCTGTGGGATTTTAGGCTTTAAGGTCTTAGCATGTAGTGTCAGGGAGATTTTTTACCCTGCATCTTTTCTTAAGTGTTTAAAAGAAGCATCTGTTAGACCCACGGAGGATACGGGCATCCTCCAGAGCTCTGTCTGCCTCAGAGTGGGAAGAGTTGGTGTAACTTTCTTCGGGAGGCACTACACAAACAGTGTGATCTCACTGGGACTTGTTTGAGTTTTCCGCTCTTGCCTCCAGAGGATCTTCCCACTGTTGTGTCCTCCAGTCTCAAATCTCCAAAGCAGTTTCATAGGTATCCTTGGTTTTTTTCTTCCTACTGACCTCTCCTGAAGGGGATGTATCTGATAAAGTTAGTATTTCTTGCACAACACATTCCATACAGTTTCAGTGATATAATTAGGTTACACACTGTATGGAGCAGCCATTAGATTCTCTATATGTTCTGTATTTGTATTAAAAAAACCTGCAGCATTATCATCCTCCTCCCTGCCCGCCCCCCCTTTTTTCTTTTTTTAAATTCCCTTCCAAATCAGCTCAAATCTCTCCATTGATTTCAGTAGACGCTGGAACAAACTCAGAGTGTGGACAAAGTCTCGGTCCTGTTGAATTTAATGGCAAAATTCATGTTGTACTGAATTTTGGACAGCACAAAATTCACTTTTAGATGAAAGAGAACAAACAATTCAAATCCCACTGGGACTAATGGAAATCTGTCAATTGCTGTCGGTTAGATTTGAATCCAACAGTGTAAGAGAAAATAGCACATATCTGGGTAAGACAGAGGCAAAACTCCTGCAAATAGGGTGTAAAATCAGTTATGTTTCTAGCACTAGAGGAGTTTTCATGACATAATGAAAATCAGTGCTTAAAAAATTATTACCCCTGTAAAGGTGACTTTTATGGACTGTGTCAGCTTTTGAGATGTGGTCATTTTAAAAGCCAACAACCTTGATAATGTCCTTTGGAGATTATTGTTTGTTAATAGTGTACATTAGGAATCAAGCAATCAGAGAGAGTGCAATTAAGCACATAATCACAGATATTTTTGACATCTGCCTACTTTTAGGCTCCGTGGCATTTTTTTGCATCTCCCCCCATGCAGCCTAGTGTCTTCAATTAATTTATCATGACCATCTGTGTTGTAATTTTTGCTGCTCAGCTTGCCTTTCTACATCTGTTTTTTGGCTGAATATTTCATGACGCTTCATCATTTTCACTCATAGCGCTAAAAATACGGAACTAATATTTGCTCAGTTAAGTTGTTCAGTTAAGATAATCATCAATTAAACAGACCACTACACTTCTGTTAAATGACTCTCTTTCTAACAGCAAACAGAAAGGCAAGAAGGAAGCAACAACATTGTAAAAACTGTGTAGCAGGTTTTCTGGTGCTGCTTACCTCTGATGCACAGAGGTGAAACCATCAGTGTTTCTACCAGCTGCTATGGTGCATGCTTCGATTCCCCAGCTTATGGAACGTTCCAGAGAGAAGGAGATACGCCATGGCTGGAAGGTTATTTGGTTATTGTGCTCTGGATAATCCTGAATATAAGTGGTTTTGATGGCCATAGCTAACTACACTCACTGCATCAGGGTTAAGGATGCTCTGAGGTACACAAAGATGCATCCAGCCTCTCTCCACTGACCTCAGGATATCAGAAGGAATAAGCAGCTAAAGCTGACTGCACTGAGTGGGCAAGGCATGCCGCAAAGAAAGATGCGCAGGTTTTTACTTCCTAGTGCCATTGAGGTTAGGGGTATAGTGCTCCTAGTAGGCAACTCATTCCGCCTCTCTACAGTGAAGGAAACCATTTCTATTGCTTTCCCAGAGTCCTTTGAAATGCTTAGCTTGGGAGCTCGTCCACAATAAATATTTGGCCAAGATACAAATCCTTAATCTGAAGTCACTGCTTCTGCCTAATTTTCTTTCCTTAAATTTCTTCCTTTACTATAGTTAACACTCATTTTAAGCAATCTTTTTCCACTCCTGGCATTGTAGCACCCCATGACTCTGTTTTCTATGGCTTCAGGATCTCTAAGTTTTATTAAACCTTAGTAACTGTCCTCTTCTCCTAAAAGAGGGAAGGAGAGCAAAAATCCAATATCAGACCCTACTCATATACAGTAACAGGCCTGTCACTCAGGAGCTTGTATAAGGTGACAGGAGAAAGGCTGTTCACTTTAGCAAGAGTTATCCTTGCAAGAACATTGTGGTATGTTTATCCAAATGCAAAACACCTTGATGAAGTACAACCCTATCTGTAATACAGGTTTTCCTGAGAAAGACCTGTATACCATGTTCTTCATCCAGCCATGTCCTGCAACATGACATCCAAGTATCTACCTCTTTTACTGACCCAGGATACTCTTTTCTGAGTTGATTTTTTGTTAACCTCTGGATCGGTGATCCCTGACGGCACACCTCTTGGGTGAGGTCACATCCCGCAGCATCTGAGGTATCAAATCCAAGCATTTAAGCCTTGCTAGGCACAGCCCCATGGCCACGACCCAGCAATAGCATGCGGAGGGAGAAAGGGGCAGCCCCACAGAGAGGGGGGAGAGAAAGAAATATTAGCTAGAAGAGACGTGGTAACATTAACAGTTTTTCTGAAATGAGCCTCAGCTATGAACAGGCTGGGGACTGCTGCTAAAGACTGAATGAACTTTTCGCTCATAGTGCACTTCTGTGTGGGTGGGCTGACTGGATTTGAAGTAAACAGCAGGAAGAAGATCTTCCCAGTGAATGAAAAACTGCTTTGCTGAGGGAAAACAAGAGCTACAAAAATATGACAAATCGCTCTGGAAGTGGCACTTTTCTAAGCAAGGTTTTAAGCATATGAAAAAGGCAACATTCCCTCTGTGAGCCCCATTATATTCATTGACACACTTCACCAACTTAGCCAAAAAACAGCAGGCCCAATATAACCCTACCACATTATATTTGATTTTTGTCAGTGATTAAGTGAGATTATTTGCTTGTGGTTGGATCCATGCAGAAGACACCGGCAGCATGATTGCTACCAATTGAAGAAATCCATCTTTAGTGCCAGTGTCAGAGGTCTATTGCTTTGACACTGAAATATGAAGGCTCTGCAGCTCACATCATGTGGGCTGCAGCTGCGGTCTTTGTAATGTGCTCAGGTGAGTCAGGGCAGCATCTGATAAATCATGAAAGATAGCAGTCCCAAATGGACAGCACTACAAATATGGTGAAACTTGATTGTCATGCTGTGTCTGGGAAAATGTACCACTGAATAAAGCTTTACTCCATCTACATTATCAGAGTGCTGCTACTCATGATTGGAGTGCTGACTGATCAGGTAAGTCATATCAGTCCAACAGTGTAAGAATCCTTGGTTTCAACTGCTAAATAAAGTATAGGAGAGATGAATGATTTTTCCATTGTGAAGCTTATATATCTGCAAAGAAGATATTCCCCAGTCATTAGTGTCTCTGATTCAAGGCAGGAATTTCCCAGGAATTCACTGCCTTGAAAATACAACAACTCATTTACCTGGTACCTAAGTATTTTCAAGATGGAGTTTGTTCTGCCATCAGGGTTGATGACTTGCAATAAGTTTTAATGGACGAAAATATAAAGGTCTTTAGCCATGTCAGATGACTTTTAATTAAAACTCAACAATCCCATGTTGAGCAGAGCATACCCAGAATGTTATAAACCTCTGCAGACTGGGTAGTATGCTGGGCTGGAGTTGAAGCTCAGGACAGATGCATAATCCTCCACAAATAATTACAGCAGAAAATGCTTCTAATCTCTTTGTTACTCTGGTTGTGTTATTTGATCTAATAATAAACTAGACATTAAAAAAAACCCTCCTCATACATTTTAATTTAGGCTGCACTGGACATCTTTTAACCTGCAGTTTTTTTAGCTGGTCTGTTTTGATTTATGCATATACTGTACAGAGGTATATGGTCTGAACCACCACTGTCCTCTGGCTGTGTAAGTACAGCATAAATACCAAAGTGTCAGAATTTGAGCCCTAATATATGAAAGCTTTTCATCAGAGACTTGACTGACTTCACACATGCGCTTAGGTTTCACATGTCCTTGAGTGGTGTCACCAATCTGTGTGCTTTCCTGAACCAAGACCGTAGCTCTGCGACCCTCTGGCACAGCTTGGCTCCCCTGAACTTGGTGGGGTGTTGGCCGATGACACTGAGGATGTTTCTGTGCATTTTTGCACTGTGGGAAGAGGCAGGGTGAGGAGCCGTGGGCTCACAGAGGTAAATCCTGCCACGTGGGACTGGGACCATGCATGTGGCCCTGTCCCCACACACGAAGGGATCATCAAGGAGCAGGGGCCGGCTCCCTCACTGTGTGTGGCCCCCTGTGATTGCCCATCACCCAGGTGGTCTCCAGGCCAGTTTTCACTCCTTTTCATCTCACTGAATACAGCTTTTCTCACTGACCTCTTACTAAGTACAATCACTTCTCAGGGTTTCCAAAATCCATCCACATCTCTCACAGCTCCCAGTGCCTGAACCCTTTTGTAATGTGCTTATTTTCCAGATGAAGCGCTACCCTCTGACACTGCCTTCACCGTCCCAACAGCACAGCTCTCCCTCCTCCTCTTCGCCTCCCCCATGCCCTTCCAGCTCTCACACTGACCCCTTGTCCTTGTCCCTCCAAACCCAGTGAAACCTGTGTGACTTCAGTGACTGAAGCCCCTTGGACAGCTGTAGCTATTACTGAAGGCCCTGGTGATAAATAAATTAAATAGATTCATTTACTGTGCCGTTATTTATCAGTGCAAGTTTAAGCTATAGAGGTAAGTCCCTGCGGGTAGTCGACGCCGGCCGGGGCCGGGCCCGGGCCCGGGGGCCCTCC
>KL282047.1:0-11086 GCA_000699545.1 Podiceps cristatus
CTGGGGGTTGCCTTGTGCCAGGGAGGTGTGTTGCACTCGTGATGGCATTGCCACTTGAAGGATCCGCTTTTCCCTTGCTCTGCTCTGCAAGATCAGGTAATTCCCAGAACTAGTAAAGGAGACGAAGATGCTGCTGCTTCTGAGGCAGCCCAGCCTTCCTCAGGCCCTGTTCCCTTTCTCGGGGCTTTCTCAGCCCCGAAGTCACCCAGTGGTAGGCATATATAATGCTTTCCTACCGCAGTTTGCAAAAAGGTCGTTAGTGGGAGGAAGCCTAGACAGCAAATCCATAATACATCTTCCACATGACATGTTTGTGTAAAGACTATGAAGTTCTTGTTTGCTATGAAGAGTAAAATGATGCAGTGCCGTTACAGCGTAGGCAACAGGAACAACTCCCAGGAGGGTACAACTCAGCCCTATAAGCTGGAGGCACAAAGCCAAGCTTTCTTAGGGACATTTTCCTCCACAAAATCCCCTACCTGAGTCCCACAGTTGTCTCCAGCTGCCTAAAATGAGAGTGGCAGTGAAGTCCCTACGGGTGGGAATGTCCAGCTTGTTCTCATGTGCCTTTTCTAAAACAAGGTGTTTTTCCAATTGCTTGTGACTATTGCAAACATGGGTTCAGTTATCGTTATTAGCCCAAGACACCTCTCTGACAGTTTAGGACTGCAGGCTGGGCCCTCTAGGATATCTCTCTGCCTGGTTTTCCTTTACCACGTTATCTCTGCCTGGACTCGGTTGTGCCTTTAGCTCCTGTTTGTGGTCTCCTTCTGCCAGACAAAACCCACGGTGCGTGTCCCGGTCTGAAGGTAGCACGGCTTTCGTTTTTCATTCCCTGCTATCACTGCTGTTTCACTATTTGCACAACAACTTGTAAATACCCGAGGAGGCATTGCAGGGGCTGCTGCATGAGCAGCCTCAGAGGCTGACAAACCCTCTGCTAGTGCTCGGGGCGGAGAAGCAGGTGGTCCCCATAGCAGAAGGGGTGGAGAGACGCACGGCGGCTGGCTTTGCGGGGGGTGTGCTCTCAGCATCGCTGCAGGGGCTCCTCTTGGTCTGGAGGCTGAAGCGACGTCCCGAGGTGAACCAGAGGGCTGCTTCTGCCCGTGGATCAAGGCTTAATAGCTATTTCCTGCTCATGTTCTTCCTAGCTCTTACGTGTGACTTTTTTCGATATTCAATTGTAACAACAAAATCCACACACCCTCCCACCCCACCACCCTAAGCCACAAATGCAATCTCATTTCTAGGTCTTTGATTAAGGAGATCTTTTTGTGCATTAACATATGCCGTCTGTTGAGTGGCAGATGTCTTTGAGTCAAACACTGATGCTGGTGTTCAGAAGGGTCAACCTAGTTACAGGACAAGGAGACCGAGAGCTAAAGGTCTTTGAGGGGAGGAGGAGACATTGCAGCGTGGGAGATCTCCAGATCCCGCTGGAGTCTCGCGGACTCTCACAAGAAACACGGTGGGAGTAGGAGAGGGCAGAGCTGAGTTATGTGGTGTGGCTATGAAGAAACTCGGCCTAAATGCATTACTGAATTTCATAAACTGTCGTCCATCTGTGACGACAAAGAGCAGAATATTTTGGCACTTGATTGGACTAATAATTGGGAATCCAATTGTTGTCACTCTTCTCCCTTTGAGTGTCTTCATTCGTTGCCGCACTGGGGAAGGAGGAGGGTGACTGGTGTAGAGGGTCTCCTCTGCCCAGCCCTCCACCCCTGCCGTGGTGTGCACCGCTGGCGCGGGCGGTCTCACCGCCAGCAGCCTGCCCTCCGCGTGCTTGTAGCCCCGCACTCTCGCTGCAGCACGGCATCCGTCCGTTTATCTGTTCAGACCTCTGGGACGCGCGGATGCGAGGCAGAGCTGCCTTACGGTAGCCCTGAGCCGCTCCTGATCTGATCGCCCGTGCTGCCCGTCGCGTTGGTGGCGGCAGACGCAGAAGAGTGAAAACTCTGGAGGTCGTGTTCTTCGAGCATTACCCAGGAATAAGAGGAACTCCAGTTCAGCTGCGCCTTGCCTCCGGCAGCTGTGCTGTCTTTGCCTGCCCTCTGTGCCAGCCGTGCAGCCGGTGCGCAGACGGATGGGCTAACATAGCCGGCATGAAAAAGTCTTATTTTTAAAGTAAAAAGATGTGCCCTGCTTTGCTAATGTTAATTAGGAATTTCTCAGTGGCTTAAATATGACCAGCATTTGGATCCTTTATTTGTTCCAACAAGCCATCAGACAGCACACTCCCACAATCTGGTTAATTGAACCGAGAGCCTGGGATGTTTCAGCATCAGATGCAGGATTTGGCAACAATGAAATTGAATCTACATTGGACACCAAAATCATCTGCAGGTCCTTAGAAGCTGCAACTCATGAGTTTGGGATGTTCTATTAATGCTCATGATTGGACAATCCAGTTACAAAGCACTTACTGTCATAAATGATAAGGAACACTGTCCTCTGTTCTTATGAAATTACAACTATATCAGCATGATGCAGCAAATATTCTCTAAGCACTTTTATAATAGATTATTAAAGTAAATATCGTCTGGGTTTACCCAGAGTATTATGGGGTGTGCCCGTTTTGTTACTGTAGGCAGCACCGTAATTCAGTGATGTTTGCAGAAGGGGACTTTCTCCTTTTCTTCACATGATGTAGTTCTTCTGTGGGTTGGATCAGTGTTCAAAGAGGTCTGAAGTTCATGACTTCCTATTTAAACGTCTGTACACTGCATAAACCCAGATCTGTATCTCATAGTAATTGTGCAGACACACATCCAGAGAAGCTGTACTGGGTACAGTTCTGTTCTCCTGGTTTTTCTGTGGTGAGCACAGGAGCTGCCCGCATGCCACTAACAGGCAATTGAGGTTTTCCACGTCTCAGCAATGAAGAAAAAATGGACCATGAACTATGGACTATGAACAGAAACTGATGCAGCTGGTATGCAATTAACAGTAGAAACCGTTGTTGTAATGACAGATTTGGTATAATTCTGCCTCAGTCAAAGACTTCCCGCCTGGGCTGTGCACCCCAAGTCAGCCGCAGCACCTAGGCCAGGCCTGCCACAACAGCAACGTCTCAGGAGCGGGACTTACCGGGAATTGTCTTCCCCATCGATGAGCACTTGACATGCTCTTGTTCCTCCCAGTCCTCCTGCCTGCCTTTCTCCTTTGGAATCGCCTCTTTTCCAGGCTTTTAAGGATTGGGTAGTGGTTTGCTTTGTTTGATCACATGGACCTTGGTGATGGATTCTGGAGCATGTGGAAAAAGTTGTCGTGGAATAGACCTTTAGAGGTGGATCAGGAAGGTTGTGTGGAGGGTTGGGTGTTTCGTGTGACAGGGTTGGGGAGGCCATGAGAGTGCATTTCTTCTTACTTCTGCTTGGGATGGAGCCTCCTCCCTCCCACGACCACCGTATTGCCCAGCATTTGGCTGCCTGGAGCTGCACACCAGCCAGCTGAGCCTGCAGAGACCTCCATGGCGGTTTCGTGTACCATTTCTGTTTCATTTCTACTTATGTACCATTTCTGCTTCATTTCTATTTATGTGCCATTTCTATTTTGCATGGCTCCAGAGTTTGGTGACCCTCTGCGTCAGCCTCTGAGTGCCTTCTCCCATGTTCCTGTGTTACCCTTTGGTCCCTGTCCCCGCGCTGGCCAGCATGCCCCAAACGGTAACTCAGTAGAGATGCAGTCAAGAGATGCTGCTTAACCGAATCTGCAAACTAAACCAGGATTTTTATGTGTGTAACCCTGACCGGTGGGACTGGGTTCTCCTGGGAGAGCAATGCTAGGTAGGTAGGTAGCTGCGTGCCTACGCGTATGCATGCATACCCACACAAACACACATTGCTGGTGACGGTCATTAGGGGCTGCCTTCTTTCGTGGGGCACTGGCCCCAAAGGGAGGAAGCACCAACGTTATGGGTTTGAACTATTTCTTAAACTGTGTGATCAGCCGGGTCCCCCTGTATGGGTATCTGTCCTTCAAAAGCGGCAGGACATGTCACTGACATAAGATGTGCTTTTGCAAAAGGTCTGTGGTTTTCCAGGCAGTCATTATTTATTACTTTTTTTTGCCCTGGGCAGGAAATGAGCCTTACAGTCTCTACCTAATGGTATTGTAAAAGCTACATCGGTTGCCTTACGAATCCAGCCAGGTTAGCCTCAGTCATGGTTATCTATGGTGTTGCTTAAAGTCATTATGTCCGACCATATTCCTTACAAAATCTAGGGATCCTGGAGTCATTTGGTGTAAATAAGGGTAGAAGAGTTTCTGGTACACCTTTCCTTTTTACGCTCACGTCCAAGCGTGCTGCCGAGCCCTTTACATCAGCACAGTGCTGCTGTTTGTTCAGCTGGACGGTGCGTGAACACCGTGACATCTGAGGCCCATGTGCTGTGGTCAGAAAATAGCCAGAATTGTCAAAGTGCAACATGCTGGATGTTTTCACGAGTATTTTCATGGTCTGGCTGCCTGGAAAAAGCTTCCTGAAAAATTGACCTACATTGTATAGAATGCGTGCTTCATTAGGAAACATCTAAGGAAACCAACAACGTGTGTTTGTTGCACAAAGGATGCCATTTTGCCAATAACGAGTGGTGAAGAGCTGCTGCTCTCTCCAGTTTCTCAGAAGCTTGATGTTGGTCTGGCTGTGCTCTCACAATTAACTAATTCGGCCACGTGCGGTACAAATGTTTGTACAGGCACGGAAAACCTCGCTCCGTTGCAGCGGACGAGCGGGCCGGGTCCCTCGCACGCAGCAGCCAGCGTGCACGAGTGCGGGGCTGGGCAGGCGTGTGGACGTGCCTTGTCTGGGAGCGGAGCAGGGCACGTGCTGCCCAGCGTCCGGGAGACCCCACTGCTCTTCCAAAGCAGAAAACCTCCTTCCTAACGTGTCCAAGCACGCTGTCAGAAGTTGTGCGCTGGGACTTCTCTGCTTCTCATTTCATTCTCTGCCCAAGATGGATAAATTAGGGGGGAGGAAGAGGCAAAAATGACTAATTCTCATGCCTCAGTTGTATTCTGTTCTGTCATTTAAGTAGCTGCTCCCTTTTCTTGTCTCTATTGCTATACGTTTCTGCTAAATACTGCTTTTGGCATTGGGGAAACAGGGAAGCGAGGAGCGGGCAGAAGGAAAGGTCAAGCTGCTCAGCCTGTCACGAGCGAAGGGCTTCTGAGAAAAAGGCCATAAAATAAAGAACAAGCTTTGTGAGCAGCGCAGGTAATAGGATGTGATTTTCAGTGGATCTGAGTCCCTGAATGCTGCTTTCCCCCATCTGCCTTTCCACTAATAACACTGTTGGCAAACCCCAAGGTGCGACACAACTGCTCTGCAGTGGTGCCGGGGCTGTCAGATACAACCTACCAGGGGTCACCCACTGAAAAATTCTAAACGTGTATTTATATAATGTGGATAGCAAAAATACTAGATGTTTCAGTAGTCCCATAAAATTAAAAGATTAGAAATGAAAACATTGATGAACTCTAAATGTAGTGCTTTCCATTTTCATACAAACTGGAAATTTTGTTATCTGAAGTAAATCCTTAACTATGGTATCGCTTTGAGGATTGCAGATATGCTTTTCTAATGTTTTATACTTTTTAAAATTTTTATTGACCCGTCACAGTTGCGATAAACTGTAGTTTCTCTGTATGATCAGGAATTCTGCCTCTCTCAGGAAAACACTTGGGACTGTAAAGATGTGAGATTTTTTTAAAGAAAGAAAAGAAAGTAACTATTTATTAAACAGAAGTCTTTTGTGTGTCTGATTTTCACTCTCACCTCCCATTTAGATACTATTTATGTACAAAATCCATCAAGAATCCTTCTGTTAATGTTGTTCACTCATAGAGTTGCACTGAGATTGTCATGCTATATTATTACTTTAGATCTAAAAATTCTTTTTAAAAGTGCTAAAAAATCCTCTAAATAAAGGGCAATGCAGTATAAAATCATATCTCTTCATATTCAGCCGTAGAGAAGATTAAATACCAACCAGCCCATGCCTCACAGCTGCCGTTTTGACAAGTGCTGTTTAGCAAGGAGGTAGGAGCTTGCTTTGGCCGCCACTCATCTTGTTATGAAATGGTGCCCTACGTGTGCTCGTTGCAGAGGTCCGTGTGTTGTGCTGCATCCCGAGGCTCTCAGCTCTGCTCTATCTTATTTCCTCGACAGGGAAATACATTGAAATGCAAACTTAAAGGAGAACGCTTGCATTAGATGATAAAACTAGATTACAGCCCCCTGCTATTGTCTTTTGGCTTATCAAAGAGAATAAGATACGCAGGGTTGTTCCTGGGCAGAGTACCCCGATTGGAGACTGTCCTCGGCAGCAGCTCCTCTTCTGGGCAATGCCTCCAGGATTCAGGCAGGATTTAAGCTGTGGTTGAGCACTACTGCTCGGTGGCAGCGATGAGCTCAGGAGTTGTTCTGCCCTTTCCTGATGCGCCTTGCCATTAATCCAGCGAGCACAGTTTGCTACGAAATCGATCTGCTTGCCATTGGTCATGCAGGGCTGGATTTGGTCGCTGCTGGCTCGTCTGGGCGGCCAGGCTGAAGTCATAGCGATGACTCAGCTCAGTAAGTGCTGTCTGATGATCATGGAGACATGCGTGATGATGGGCTGCTTGGGGGATGGTGAATAACTCGGCAGCATTAATGAGTGGAAGCGTAAAAGCTCCATAGATGCCTAATGGGAGAGCCGCAGGAGGGAGACCCTCTTCTCTGCTGTTGAATGCTTGAAGCATATCTCTTCATTTTGGTAATACGATATAATTAACTACTGTTTGGTGGGTTTGATACAAAGACCTGTGAGGCAATGCTGTCGCTCCCTGGGAATGGGCTGGAGGCAGCCCCTTGTTTGCTGGTGACCGATGCTTGGGCTCAGACGGTGGGGTGGCCGCAGTGATGGTGGAAGGAGACCAACCAGGAGGGGCAGGGGGTTTGTCCATGTCCAGGCTCATGCACAGCCCCTGTGCCCCCCACCTGGAAGGGACCTCCGTCTCACCGTCCCCTACATCTGTCTCTTCCAGGAGACATGGCTCTCTCCGGCCAGACGTGAAAGAAGTTAATCGTTAGAAGAATTGCAAGAGATTCCTTGTGGAGAAGGGACTCGGTATATTTTGTATATTGAGTTCCTACATGCATGGAGGTTGATGCTGGAGCTGGAGGAGACATCTCCTAGAGGAGCTGCTGTAACATTCACTTTCTCAGTTTTCCTAAAGAAAGGGTCAACAATGGTCACGATGAAATTCATCAGTAGTAGATAGAGTTGTGCTAGGCGAGCTAGGTTGGTCTTAACCACAAATTATTATTAATCCTCTCACTTCCAAGGTGATGTTTTCTCATTGATACTTTCGCTGTTTGTATACTTCGGTAGTTCCTTAGTATGGTCTCTTTTGGTGGCTCTCCAAACACTTTGTGTTGAGTGTTGGGCATGTAGGACAAAGGGAAAGTGAAGCCATGTTTGATCAGGTCCTACAAGGCCTAGGCTGGAACTGTCCTTTTTCCCGAGTGAATGATGCTGGGGATTTTAATGCAATATTGAAAGGCAAATCTGAACAGATGGGACTACAGTGCGGCCAAACATCCATCCAGCCAAGTTTCTGACTTTAAACCTAGAGAGGGCTGCTACGGTTGATGGAGGAATTAATGCTGTGTGCAACATGCACAGTATGTGCAGAGAGGTATTTGCTGTCAAGTAACAATTGCTTACAGTTGTTCTGATTTCTCACTGCCAGTTGGCAGACCTAACAGCTGATACTAAAGTTTGGGAGGTTTTTGTAGCTCTGGCATATTAGCTATTTTTAATGAAGTGAGCTTTGCTTACCTTTATGTTGGGAGTCATTGCACAATTTGGTGGCATCTTAGGTACAAGAGTCTGCAGTGTGATAGCTCTTATGGTTACTTTGCAGTACCTTGGGCCTGGAGCTGAAAAACAAGGTCTTTCAGTGCCTTCACTAGAGGTGTCTACCAGGGCACATCCCTTTCTAGCAATTTGGTGGTAAACGCATCAGGGCAATAAAGCAAGCTTCTGCCAATGAAAGATTAAGCATTTGGCTGCAAGTGGCATTAAATTCCTCACAAGCATTTTGCACTGTGAAACACAAGTGTCTCCTTCCTTCTTAGTTGAAAAGTTATATCTATATTTATTTACTTCAGCACAGAATGGAAACTTTGGTGCCTGGGAGGAACGTTGCGGCATCAGCACAGAAGCGAAGATGTTAGGCCACATAGCTCTCAGTGCCATTGCCCGGCAGCGCCACTTCAAGATGAGTGATGTTGTTTTTTTTGAAATAGCGTGTTCTTGCCTTGGGATCAGGAAAAGCTTCAACATTAATTTACGTTCTGAGATTAAATAAAGCCCTCCATTTTTCATTGAAAATAATTAGATTTCTCTCTGTTCCCAAGTTTTATCAAATACCTAACTAAAAAAATCGTTTCATCTGCCTCTTCAACCAGCGTATAAAACATCACAGAATGTAATCATGGCTGTAATGTAAGATGACTCCAAATACAAGACTTGACTCAAAATGTATGTCAACGACAGGGAGATGTACTTCCCACAAGAAGACTTGTTAACTGTCGTTGTATACAAGGGTCCAGATCCTTGTGTAAATCTGTGGAGCGCTTCTGAGCTGGAGTGAACAGTGGATCCATGTTTGAATCCATCCAAAAGGCAGGAAGAAGATGGGTCACGGTGTCTTCAGGGATTTCTGCAGGTTGGTCTGATTTTTCATCATTGTTCTTTAAATAATATTAAAGCCAGAAAAGCCCAGCAGAGATGGGAATATGTGATTAAACCTACACAAAAATCTAGATGCCTAGCAGCCTTTCCCTAGGAAGCGTGACAGCTCCAGAACACGTCTCCCTGTTTGTCCTCCTCCCCGCTCTCGGCAGAGCTGTCCGTGCGGTGGGAACCACAGTTCCTATCCACTTTGAAACATCCCAAGTGAGGACCTGCTACTCTGCGGCCCAAAGGTCAGCAAATCCGGGCCATACCACATCAAGGACACTTGCTCAAGAGTATGACCAAAGGGTGATCCAAGATGCCTGCATTTTTTGTTTGAAAATTTAGTAAAGACATCAGATTTTGAGATACCTGACTGTCTGTAATTTCTATCGAACAATGAAACTACATAGCTGGTGTGCAAGAGGGGAGAAGGTAGAGAACAAGGACAAACAAAAGAAAAATGTTCCTTTTTGTTTCTTAGGTTTATATGCTGTCACTTTGTTTTTCCTTGTTTATTCAGATTAATGTCTCTCAAGAGCTGAAGAAGTCTACCCGTTTTCTGGAGATGCAAGTCAGATAATCACCCAATCCAAAACTTGATTATAGAAACATCTGCTTAATGTCTGAGAAGATGTTATTTTCTCAATGTGGCATTAAAAGGAAGTGCTTAATCTCAACCACCTAAAATTGCTTTAAATCATAGGATTCAGAGCATATAGGTAACATTCTGCATCCCCCCTCTCGTGAATTCCTATGGGAAAATTGGGAAATATTCCATGATAGACACCAACTAGAAGAAACATAGAACCACAGAATGGTTTGGGCTGGAAGGGACCTTCGAGACCACCCAGTCCCACCCCCGCCACGGGCAGGGACACCTCCCACCAGCCCCGGCTCCTCCCAGCCCCGCGCACCCTTGAGCACTGCCAGGGACGGGGCAGCCACAGCTTCTCTGGGCAGCCTGTGCCAGGGCCTCACCACCCTCAGAGTGGAGAATTTCTTCCTTCAATCTCATCTAAATCTGCCCTCTTTCAGTGTAAAGCCATCACGCCTTCTCCTGTCCCTCCATGCCCTTGTAAACGCCCCTCCCCAGCTTTCCTGTAGCCCCTTTCAGGACTGAGAGGCTGCTGTGTGCAGGTGCCCAGTCAGGAGAGCTTTTCCTGGCATGGTTTCGGTGTGCTGGTTGTGTGCCATTTATGTCAACAGCAAGACAGAACTAAGGTTCATTGTGAGGAAAAAAAAAAAAGTGCAAGCCTAGTTTTGAATGTGTTTTGAGCGTGCTCCCAGCTATACCTATGCGATGTGTTTTACTTGCCCGGTACACAGAGGGCTGGCCATGTTCGTAGATGATTAAATCCGTATGGGTCTGTTGAGCTTCAAGGAGGTCTGTAGCTTTGCGCTAAAAGAGAACATGAACGCATTCTTATAAATCCGTACGGGTCTGTTGAGCTTCAAGGAGGTCTGTAGATTTGCGCTAAAAGAGAACATGAACGCATTCTTAAGACTACAGAGTTGAAGTTACGGATGTATGCCATGCTTAGGTGCGATCTTGAACAGCAAGTTTTATTTTGGGTCAGAAGTGGTTTTCGTCTCTAGCATAAGCAACTGAGAAAGGAATTTTTAATGAAAGTGTTGACGTGACCTGAAAACACCAACAGCCTTGCTATGAATAAAAGTTTTATCAGCTGCCGTTACAACTTGGCTGTAGCAAACAGCCGTACTGAATTAAAGAGATTTTAATGATTTATGGTGTTCTGACAAACCAGTCCCTCGTCAATCTTGTGCTAAAGCATAACTTTTCAGCAGGGAAAAAGTAAAGTTGTAAGAATCCATGAAAAATACTTTAAGGAGTGAAATGTGGTGAGGTGTTTGGAATAGAAAACTAAGTCAGCTGTTGAAGACATGAAGGCAGATTTGTCAGCATGGCTCCTGAGGGTTGCACTCATTTTCCATTCATTGCCACTTTGCACCTTTTAATTTGCTCTGTGCCTGGGTAGATGGGTTCTGGGTTTGCCCTTTGCATCCGAAGAGAAGACCGTGTTATTAAAATACTTGTTATTCTTTGAGATGTAGCTATGAAGTGGTCCCAACCGGCTGAAACCGTTAATTGCAGAAAAGCTGCTGCATAGCGGGTGTTTCTGGAGGCCAGGTGCCCGTGCCCGGGGCCAGCCCCGCGATGTGCGCAGCACGGACCCCTCGGTGAAGGCTGTACGGAGCCGGCGTGCCCATTGCTGTGCTGCCGGGAGCCCGGACGGGGGGTATTGCAGAGGGCAGCAGAGCAGCCACAGGAGGTGCCTGTTTGCGCCATGTGTGCCCAGTCTGCGAGCACCAGCATCTCACCTGGGCCAGTTGTGGGA
>KL282048.1:0-18382 GCA_000699545.1 Podiceps cristatus
GATTCTATGATTCTATGATTCTATGAATAAACTGTCAATAGAGCTACTGAGGTTCAGACCAAAAAAATGAAGTATGGATGCTTCAGGGAACATTCTGGTCTAGGTAGTGGTGTCCCTGCTCACTGCAGGGGGGTTGGACTAGATGACCGCTAGCGGTCCCTTCCAACCCAAAACATTCTATGATTCTATGATTCTATGATTTTTTTAAATTACCTCCTAAGTGGACAAATCAGACACTTGATTTGTATACTGAAAAAGTATGGAAGTCTTGTTTTTTTTTCTCTTAGAAGAATTGTGAAGTTTCAGAACCATTTTGTCCCAGCCCCAAAATACCAAGGTAATTTGCTATAGTGGTTCTTATTTCGGCTACTGGTAGTAAAATAAAAATATTTTATACCCTAAACAAGTTGGGAATTGTAATTTCTACCCTTGCCTGCTTCACAGTCCAAGCTGTTTGTCAAACATGCTGTCACAATAGCTTCTTTGGGTAATAATTTGAAGAATCAATAGCCTTCTCTCCTTTTTATGAAACCTGGCAACTTTTCCATCGATTGCTTTTCTTCCAGCACTGCACCTGCTGCCTTTGCAGTTTCTGATTAATTTTCTAGCATCTCAGCTCATTCGTATATTTCAATATAACATGGTGACGTGGGTTTCTGAGAATATGCTGGCCGTTTCTTTCCTGCTTGGATGCTGTAACCTAAGTTGGCAATATGTGTCATATTTTATATATGTAATATATATATATTTAGGTTTAGGTAACAAAGAAATGGATGTAACAAAGAAATGTGTAACACTTTCCTGTAACAACTGTAGGAAATTATGGTGAAATAAAAAAAAAAAAAAAATTTAGTAGAATTGCTAGCTAAACATGTTTTAGATGGTAGTTAGACAAGAGAAGGTAACTATGGTGTCCAGGAGAATCTCTTCTACTTATCTGTTGTGCAGTATGTATGGTAATTAACAGTGAATATTGTGGAGTGTGCTGATTACTGTTACAGATAACAATAAAGTGAATGCTTACTATGGCCATCACTGGAATAACCTAACCATATTTCACTTTTGAGTCTCCTTTCAAAGGAAAGGTTTGAAGTAATTACAAGTTTGAAGCTCATGGGGTATTTCCAATTGGAGTGCAGTTTTGTGTTGTCAAGTGCACATTCATTTATTACTAGAAAAGCTTAATAAATGAAGGGTGGATGTTCTGAACATTCACAGGCATGTCATTTTGTAGATGGCTATAAAAATTTGACTAGAAGTGCTCTGGATGGCTCTAAAGTTACAGTTTATCTATGGCTAAGTGGACTCTAGTAATTAGCTATTAAATAGCAATCATAATTTATAATGTTTGGCTAGCAGTGTCTTAATTATTGTTCAAAAAGCCAACAGCATTCAGCCTGATCTTCTTACTGTCAGTTGCTGGAATGAACCATCTTAGACCAAGACTCTTTCAGTGCCAGGGACATGTTGAATCTGTATTCATACTAGCTCCTCTTTTCTTCTGTCCTAAACTGCAAATTTTAGTTTCCTGTGGTTTTTTTTTTGTTACTTTTATTGCTTTTTACCTTTGAGCACCAGTTAGATTTTCCTGCTGTCCACATATGTAGGGTATGGCACAAAGCAAGCTCTAGGTGGCCTTCAAAGTGCACATGTTGAGCTGGTAGTGACGTCCAGCAGTTGGAGGGGCTGATCTTATATATGTATACAAATGGTATTATTCTAAATGCTATTTCAATACCAGCTTACTGCATGTTAGCAGATTCACCTTTTGCCTCGTGTATATCAAGGATACTGAGAAACTATTAATCGGCCTCTTTGACGTAAATATTCCGTTTGTTTCCTATTCATTACTTTAAAAGATGGGCATCCAGCACTGCTACTAGGATGACAGCTCTGTCTCTCTGGGAAAATGGACAGCATAATACACATTTATTGTGTGTCCCAATGGAGTGCAGGAAACAGATTTTTAAATCTACAAATTGTTGTAATTTAACCCCAGATGGGGCATATCACACAGCCACTCACTCACTCCCTCCTTTTCCCGATGGGGTAGGAGAGGAGAATCGGAGAGAAAGGAAAACTTGCAGGTTGAGATGAAAACAGTTCAAGAAAGCAAAGAAAAAGATAAAAAAAATAATAATGATAACAACAACAATAAAATACATGGATAACAGAATATATAAAGCAAATGTTGCACAATTTCTTACCACCTGACAACTGATACAGCCCATCCCGAGCAGCAGGCAGGGAGCAGGGATATTCCCCGCAGCCATCCCAGAACAGCAGTTCCAGAGAGAGTGAACGAGAGAATGAACAGCCAAATGAACGAAAAAAGGAAAAAAGGGAACAACAAAGCAAACAAGAAGGGAAGATGAAGGGAACATGAACAGAACATTAAGGGGGCTACTAACTGACCCTCTCTTATACCGTGCATGACATCTATGGTATGGAATACTCTTTTTGGCCAGTTTTGAATCAGCTATTCTGGCTCCCAAGTTTTTTGTACCTGCACATTAGCTAAACCTGGGAAAATGCAAAATGTCCTTGATCATTTAACAGCAACCGAAAACAGCAGCGTACTATCACCATTTTTCACATACCAAACCCAGAACGCAGCCCCTAAAGACAAAACCAGGTCTGTCATGGCTGAAACCAAGACACAAATTAATGGTGACAAAAGGAGATCAATTATTAAGAAGGTATAAATATCAAGCTAAATTAAGTGCAGACATCTGTGTATTAATTTAATTTGCTCTGAGAGCCTGAAGTTAGGGAGGATATGAATATATCTCTTTTTTTTTTTTTTTTTTCCTACTTATATTTTCTTCTGCCAGAACCCAGTGAAAATCTGAATGTCTCCCTACCCCTGAATGTTGCATGCTCTCATGAAATGTGCAAGCAGTCCAACAAAGACCACAAATGTATCTGCATTCTGTTTTCACAGGAGGGGAGTCAACTTTTTAAAAGGGTAGATAATCAGAGGACAAGGGGGAATGGATTGAAGCTGAAGGAGGGAAGGTTTAAACTAGATATTAGGGGGAAGTTTTTTACAGAGAGGGTGGTGAGGGGCTGGAACAGGCTGCCCAGAGAGGTGGTGGATGCCCCATGCCTGGAGGTGTTCACGGCCAGGTTGGACGGGGCCCTGGGCACCCTTGTGTAGGTCCAGGCCTGGAGGTTGGTGTCCCTGCCTGTAGCAGGGGGGTTGGAACTCTATGATCCTTGGGGTCCCTTCCAAACCAGACCTTTCTATGATTCTATGATTCTATGATTCACTGTAGAAGTCCTAGTGCAGGCTATATTACACAGGGAGCTCTCCATAAATCTATTGGCATTTCCAGTTCTTTCTAATCAAAGGAAAAACTTTAAACATGTTTTATTTTCACTTGTCTAAGGATGGAAAAAAATATGCATTAAGTTAGTTTAACTTACTGATGTTATTTTCCTCTAATAGGAGAGGGGTTTGATCTTAAGAGCTGGCAAGTGAATATTGACAGGTGCAGCTTTAAAAGCTTGCAGAAAATCAGATCTCCGGTTAAAGTAAATCATTAACAATCCTTGTTTATCTCTTCAGGGAGAAATAGCTGTTTAAAAGATGCTAAACTGTGCTGTTGCTTACCTGGATGATGCAGCTGTATACGCTTTTAGTTACTTCAAGTGGTTCAGCAATGCATCTGTGAAGCCAGTCTGCATCTGGTGCAGATTAATTTAAAAACAACCAGCCACATGTTATATTTTTGGAATATCATAACGGTCAATATTTTATTGGTTGCAGATATAGGATGAAGAAAAAGCAAAAATGTGTTTTTTGTCTGTGTCTTTAATAATACTTGATAAACCTTGGGCTTCCCAGTCCCCTGAGTTGGAGGACCATGACTGTGAGAACAGCAACTTTCCATTTGTGAACGCTGAAATTGTAGAGGACCAGCTGTATCAGCTGAATGTTTGCAAGTCTGTGGGGCTTGACAGGATTCACCCCAGAGTACTGAAGGAGCTAGAGGATGTGATGGCAGGACACCTCTTGATCACCTACCAAAGGTCTGGGGACTCTGGGGAGGTCCCAACTGACTGGAAACTAGCCAGTGTTATTCCAATCTACAAAAAGGGCATGAGGGAAGACCCAGGGAGCTACAGACCTGTTAGTCTAACCTGAATTCATGGAAAAGTGTGGACAAGATTGTACTAGTTACTTTTAAAAGCGTTTAAAGAACACTGCAGTCATAAGGCATAGTCAATGTGGATTCACAAAGTCCTGTTTAACTAATTTGATACCCTTCTATGATAAGGTCACATGCCTACGAAAGGTGGTTGGATGTAGTTTTTCTAGATTTTAGTAAGGCTTTTGATTCTGTTCCGCACAGTATCCTTTTGGACAAGTTGTCCAACAGAGGGATGAGCAGGTTCATGGTGCGCTGGGTGAAGGACAAGGCTCAAAGTGTTGTGAATGGGGCTACGTCTGGCTGGCAATTGGTCAGCAGTGGTGTTCCTCAGGGCTTAATTATAGGGCCAGTTCCATTCAATTCAGTGATCTGGATGAAGGAGTTGAATGCACCATTAGCAAGTTTATTAAACTGGGTAAGTGGTTTTGATTCTTGAGTGACAAGAGGCCTTGCAGAGAGATCTAGATAGATTGAAGGACTGAGCACAATTAATGGGATGAAATCTAACAAGTCCAAATGCTGGATTCTGTACCTAGGGCAGAGTAATGCTGGGCACAAGCATAAACTGGGAGAGCCGTGGCTGGTCGGCAGCAGGCTCAGCGGCAGTCAGCTGGGTGACCTGGCAGCCCAGAGGGCAAAGCCCACCCTGGGGTGCATCAAACACAGCAGAACCAGACGGTCAAAAGAGGTGATCATCCTGTTGAACTCGGCGTTGGTGCAGCCTCACCTGGAGTCCTGTGTGCAGTTCTGGGCCACAGAATGTGTCCAAAGGAGGGCAACAAAGCTGGTGAAAGGGCTGGAAGGCATATCGTATGGGGAGTGGGCTAAGGAGTCTGAGCTTGTCTAATTTAGAGAAAAGGAGGCTGAGGGGCAACCTCATGGCTCTCTACAGCTGCCCGAGGAGGGGAAGTGGAGAGGGAGGTGCTGAGCTCTTCTCCCTGGCATCCAGTGACAGGAAGTGTGGGAATGGTTCAAAGCTGCACCAGGGGAGGTTCAGACTGGACATTAGGATGCATTTTTTTACCAAGAGGTTGGTCAAACACTGGAACAGGCTTCTTAGGTGCTTGATACCCCAAGCCCGTCAGTCTTGAAGAGGCATTTGAAAAATGGTCTTAACAACATGCTTTAACTTTTGGTCAACCCTGAATTGGTCAGGGAGTTGGACTAGAGGAGCATTGTAGGTCCCTTCCAACTGATATAACCTATACTCTTCTAATATCTCCAAAAGTACGAAGACACATGTAGCCAGTTTAAACAAACAAAAAACCCCCCACCTATTCGCTTAACTTCTAGAAATCTTTCAATGGTTTCCTGTGTTTCTGAAAACTCTTACTACACAACTATCTGTATTCCTGAGATCATGAAACACTTCTGCAAAATAGGTCCATGGGGAATACCATGAGCATCTCCAGCAAATTCTACTGTGTAATTTAATGTTAGCTCTACCCTGTTCTGCAATCACAACTGCAATTGTTGCTGCAATTGTTGCAATTGCTGCAAAAAACATGCTGTGATGTGAATCCATACCATATTTGTGTCATTCCATTTTCTTTAACTGTACATTGTGGGTCTGTTTATGTAGGCTCACCAATTCAATTGTGGTGGGAGCAGTGTCTTGCAGTGAGAGACCGTTCCTCTCTCCAAAGACCTTACTGTCTCTGTGGACAAGACATAGAAAACTGAAAAGGGGTAGAGACTTCTTAAAAACTCTCAGCTTGATTCACTAGTAAAATGTGATCTGGGATCTGTTAATCTGTTAGTCTGTCTAAAAGACGAAATATATGAGAATAGTGTCTGTTTGTGGTGCTCAGAAAACCTGTACTGATGTGAAATGTAAATGTTAGTAGTTTTCTGAGGAGTTGTGGAAATACTGCCTTGTGCCCAGTTACTTTCTACTGACAGGTAGCATGTAGCAGTTAACTGAAGTGTGTGTGAATGCCCTAGTGAGGTTGAATTTCTTGATCAGCTAGTGTAGTAGAGAGATTTACCTGTGAATGCTGATATTCTGTGAAAGGTTAGCACGGTTGAAGAATCCTGGAGCATTTCTATATCATAGACTCTGGGCAAATATCTGGAAATAGCATAGGGCTGCTGCTGCAAGGTGAAGCAACGTTTCCATTTCTTGGATTATTGTGTCCAATTGTGCAGGGATATGGGGAGGCTATGGATAAATCTGAGAGCCTGGACAGAGATGATGATTTCTAAAGGCACCCTGAGCCCCAGGTTTTTGTTATTTCGAGCTATGTGTATCAATTGAGAACTTGAGTGACTCTGGTTTTGTGTATATACAGCTGTACGTATAACAATGCAAGTATCTGACACAAGTATCTGTATAGGAATATCTAGGTGTTTTTCATTCATTTGGAGGTATCTACCAGTTCAGAGCTGTTTCTTAACCATCATTAATTACACCTCACTAATCTTAGTGGCTGAGCAGGTATGGAGGTTTCAACCTGCATTCAGACAAACTATTATTTTGAAGACAATAATCAAGCCATATGAAACATAATTTCCTTTTCCCTATGGATAAGGACAGCAATTTAAAGTCAAGGGTTATGCTGATGAAATTAAATACCAAATTACTGGGAGTTAGATGGCAGCATTAGCTCACAGTACAGTTCTGATTTTTTGTTCTCTTGTTCAGGGTTTCATAACACTCTTGTCATTTTTTTTTTTTTTTTTTTTGAGCAGCTCTTAGTGTTGTGTTAAATAACATGACTAATCTGTCATACAGTTATCTCATTCCTTCCCCATAGGAGAAATGTGTGCAGTGGTGTGACTAGTTTTGGCCTTTTTTTTTTTTTTTTTTTTTTCTTCCTACCTTCCTATCTCTCTTTGATTTACAGTCTTAATTTTACCCTTTTGTTGGAACCTCTGGAAGTCTTCTGAATCACGTTGCTACTCTGCAGAGACTTTGAAACATATTTGGAGATGAGTAATACAACCTGGGAGACCAAAGGAATTCTAAATTGGTGCAACTTACAGCTTCCTCTGCTGTCCCAATACATCAGCTACACTTAGTAAAATCTCTGCAGATTGTTTTAAACGTAGTATTTAGACTTGTTTGTTGACATGTAAGTTACACTCCCCAGTGCATCCTCTCCTATTTGATAGAACTCCAGTTCTGAAGGGCCCAAAGACAGAAGAAAGAAATTAACTTCTAGTTCCTCCTTCACGCAAAGCTATTCCTACTTTAGTCTTCTCTTTTAGCAGTTTCACAATGAGAGTAGGTATAAAGGTCACTGATTTATCTCTGTGCCTTTAACTAGGTTTATTTTGGAACGCTTTACTTACCACTTCAAATTTGACCCTAAATATGAATAAGTGTGAAAATGGTTTCTCTTAACCATTTTAGAGTTCATGACATTTCAAAAATAAACACACACTAAGTCTCAAATTGCTTGTTAAAAAAGATTCAATGAAGAAAAATGAGACCTAATTCAATTGGCTTAGGCTACACATTTACGGATGTTAAAATATGCGCTGTTGATTTTCCTCTGCAAGTGCATACATAACGTTTGCTGAATAAATCGCCACTCCATTTTAGCATAGGTAAACATATGGCTTTTTGGGTTATGTTATTCTGAGAAAGTTCCTCAGAGTACATTAAATCATACGTCCAGTGATATGATTCAGTTTCTGGAAGGACTATCTCCTAGAAGAGACACTTTCTCACTGAAGACATAGGCATGGAGGTACTCAAAGTGAATGCGTGTCAGTGGATGTGAATGGAGGTATATCATAGATATGATGTATGCTTTGGATCCATGCTTATGCACCATAGAGGGATGGACAGCTCATTTGTTAGGGCTTGTTTCATGGCTGTAGTTGATGCAAAACTACGTCAAAGGGGCAGTGGGGGGAAGAGAATAGTAGACGTGCCTTCTGCCTTTCTGACTAGGATATTAAAGGAAGGATGAAGCCAGTTCTACATCAATCTGGATGTTTGCCAGAGTAGCCAGTCAGGTTGGACTTCAAACTGTATTCATTTTGAAAAAGCTCTCATTATTTCCTTCTACCAAACAGTAGCTGTTCTCTCAGTTACAAAACATGCTCTCATTTTGAGGAATGTGGCTACTCATGCATGCAGACACATACAGGTGCTAGTTGTACCAAGTTCCAGGGACTGTGTTTGTCAGCTAGTAGCCAACATCATATATTTGCAGTTTTCACTTGAAATTTCTGCCAAAATAAGCAAAGCATTATGGAGGACTGTTCTTTTCAGAGTGATCTCTAGTTTTTTTTCCTTTCTGGCTGCACATGTACAATGTTCATACTTGAACATTGTACATATACTTTGGAGAAGAAAAAAAAAACAAAACACTTTACCTTCTCTTGGAAAATTCACTCAATTCTTAACATGTAGGCTGACTGTATCAGTAGGGGTATCGTCATTGCCATGTATTTCTTTAGCTTAAATGACTGCATTGTCAGTGTGAAAGTCTTGGGTTCAAATGCTGCCGTGAGCATGTTGCTTTTAGGTCCACCTCTTAAGTCCTGAGAGAAGGAGCATGCTGAAACTAAAAAAGGCAACCTTACTGTAGATTTTGCTGAGTTACAAGTTCATTTGCAATCTCAACTTTCTTCTGATGTGATGTTGTTTACTTTTATTAGAGATATCTTCTGCTAATAAATTAGCAAGTGTTACCGATGAACTACAGAGCCTTTTACTTGTGTGTAACTGATTGAGTCTAGACCAATTTTGGACTTCAATTTCGTTTGCTCTGTGGGACTTTTAGCAACCCTGTGAGATGGGTTTACTGGGGACTTGACTAGTTTTTAAATCATATGTATATGCTACTCCTAGGCTTTGCATTAACTAACAGACTGTGGAAACAAAGAATTCTCTGGACTACAGGGACTCCCTTTTCATCAAGAGAAAGGGACTCTCCATTTTCACCTCCCCACCCCCCAAAAAAACAACCAAAAAAAAAGAAAAAAAACACCAAAAAAATCCCAGAAACAAAAACACCCCTACAAAAAACAAAAAAAAAGAAAAAAACAAAACAAATA
Source organism: Podiceps cristatus (assembly GCA_000699545.1). NCBI lineage: Eukaryota > Metazoa > Chordata > Aves > Podicipediformes > Podicipedidae > Podiceps > Podiceps cristatus. Next base: position 9,171 of record KL282048.1, read on the forward strand.
CAAACAAAACCATGCCCACAAACCAAAAACAACACCCCCCCAAAACCAAGAAAAAAACAAAATAAAAACAAAAAATGTAAACAAAACCAAAAAACCTCACAAACTAAAAACACTGCACCCCAAAACAAGAAAAAAAACAAAACAAAAAAATGCAAACAAAACCAAAAAACCCCACAAACCAACCCCCCAAAAAAACCCCAAATTAAAAAACAAAACAAAATGCCAGCAAACCCAAAAACTCCACAAACCAAAACCACTCCCTTCCCATCCCCCCAAAAAATGAAAAAAACCCAAACAACAAAACAAAAAACCCACAAAACCAAAAACCCTATAAACCAAAACCAACCCCCCCAAAAAACCCCACAACTCAAAACCACCTTCCACAAAAAACAAAAATACCCCCAAACCAAAATAAAGAACTCAAACAAAACCAAAAAATCCCCCAAACCAAAACCAACACCACCTCCCCAAAACAAAGCCAAAAAATCCAAAGAAAACAAAAAACCACAAACGAAAAATACCAGCACCTCCCCCCAAAAAAACAAAACCAAAAAACCCCACAAACCTGAAAATACATGTTCCCCCCCCAAAAAAAAACCCAAAAAACCAAAAAAACATAACCTCCCCCCAAAAAACAAGAGCAAACACACACAAAGAAACCCAAACAAAAAACCTCCACAAACCACCAAAAAAGGAAAAGAAACCAAACTGAAATACCCACCCACCCAACCAAAACTCCCCCACCAATACCAGAACAACCAAAAACCCACCATCTTGTATGTAGTGCTGATTTCCAGTGTTAAGTTCTTTGGGATCTGAAACAACAATTAAATGTCCATACACATTTGGTCTGTAGCTTCCAAGCTCTGGATGAGAGTGTTTTTTATTTAGCTTCACTATATAGCAGCAAACCTCCCCAGTCCTTGGGAATTTTTCCTACGGTCTTTCTTCTTTAGATAACTGTGGATATAACTGAAATCCTTCATTTACTACCTAGATAGAGGCTTACCTGGAGGTTACAGTGGAGAGTAGTAAGCGTTCTAAATATACTCAGATCTGTAAGACCTAGGTCCTCCAGGAGTCTTGCAATGAAGAAAAACTTGTGGCAAACTGCTTTCTTAGTGTTTAGAGGTTTTTGTGTTGTTTTTTTGTTGTTGTTTTTTTTTTTTTTTTTTTTTTTTTTTTTTTTTTTTTTTGTGGGTTGGTCGGTTGGGTTTGGTTTTTTTTCCCCATAAAGTAATACCCTAGTACATATTTCATTGTGGAAATACTGCACATAAAAGAGGTTTTAGGAAGGGAGGCTCTAAGGTTACAGTTCATTGGTGTTGGACGTTAGTCCAACAAGAAATGTTGTTAGTAAGGCTCAAGAAAACCTGAGTGTTGTTCATATATGGAATTGTTACCATCAATTATAAATAAGGGTGAGAATAACTTACTAAGGTAATGGGGTTCATATATTGAAATCAAAGGAATATGAACAGATTGTTGGGGATTGTTCCTTTTACTTTGTATTCATATGCAAAAATTCTAAGGATTTTATTTATTCATCAGCTAGAGGTGAGAAATAGCTCTCAAGTTCACAAAAAATAAACACATCAACTGTTTGAGGGGTAGCTATAAGCTGAACTAAATCTAAAGATGTGAAATTGGTGAAGTGCATCCTGCAGCTGTACATTGGCATAAAAAATTACTTATGTTACTTCATCTTTGCCTTAACGTAGAATTTTGGGTCCCTATACTCTCTTATGTGCCCTAAACATTGTATGCTTAGGACACTTGCTTGCACAAATATGTTTTTCCTGTGTCCAGCAGCTAATTTTAATTAAATTTGCAGGAACATATCTCTCTGACATCTTTTCCTCCTGTTAAATTTCAGTAAAAAATTTATGTTGTTCCAAAGAAGGCGTGGTTTTAGTATAGAATACAGACATTAGATAAAGTCACCTCCAAGTACCTTTTCAGGACAAGTCAATATTCCTTAACTTGAGAGCTCCTAATTGATATTATGGTGATGACCTCTTCAAACAAGGGCTTGATCCTGCTAAAAGTTGTATGCCTGCAATATTCGAGCATATAGACAAGGGATGATCTTATAGCCTCAATTTAGCTTTCACTATTATTCTGACCACAAATAAGGAAGCATGGAACTTCAGCAATAGCCTTTTTGTTTCTTAAAAGCAAAATAAAATAAAATCTCTTGCAACAGCTGTAAAATAAGTTGCTGAAGTCAGAAATTTTATATTTATTTTAAAATAAGACTAAATGAGCACCACATCACACACTGAACTTAACGGCATCTTTTTCACAGAATTGTTTTTTTTCCAGAACCATGGTGGTGGTGAGGGAAAGAAAGAATGAAATAAAGCAGTAGGAGCAACAATAGTTATTGTTGGAACAGCTGAAATGGTGTTCATATTTCTTGAAAGTTTGTGTGTTTGATTTTTTTTTTTTTATCCTATTGTTCACAACCACACTTAGCAGTTGTTTGGGTTTTGTGGGTTTGGGCATTTTGTTTTTGTTGTTTAGGTTTGGTTTTGTATCGGTTTTGTTGTTGTTGTTGTTTGGTTGGGTTTTTTTCTCCCCTCCAGAATAATGAACAAGCTTTTTAGTATTTTAGCAGTGTATTCGGAGCCAGGGCCAAATATTTGGCGCTGGTGAGAACAAGTCTTAACACCCCCATGGTAAGAGGTTGTGGGTAGGATATGAATCCTTGAACTCTTATAGCTGAATCAAGGTTCACTAAATATGAACCTTCCTACTTACTGCTTCAGCTATGTTCTTTCTTCAGAGAGTGTTAGAAGTGAAAGACTTAAGATCACTCGATAAGGTAGAAAAACAGATTAGTTCCTTCACCTATGATTGAATTTATACGATCAAATGCATGGGGTGGGGGAGGGAAGGGAGATTTGCAAAAAGATTCTTAATTCTCAGAGTTTATTTTATTAGCCTGGAGACTGTGGTTTATTCAAAAACTGAAGAGACTGATGTTTTGGCGTTTGTTTCTTTTTAATAAATAAAAACTTTGATTCTCTTATTTCTGGAAGGTGAAGCATGAATAGAATACTAGAAAATATGAAACTGTTTACAGAAAGAAAACCCCATACATGAATGTGAGTGCTCCCAACTTGTTGTTAAGCTTAATATCATTATAATACGATCTTGCACCTCTCCAAGGTGTACAGTTAGGAAGGACACGTTTTGTACTTGCTGTTCTTACTTAGGAACTATTAACCCTTTAAATAGAAAGCTGTCAGAGATAAATACTGCCAGATCTGATACCTGCCTTGAAGTTTGGTGGGGTGCAGGGAGGAGGAGGGGGAAGCATGTAGGAGAAATGATCCCTTCTAATTGTTTACCAGCTCCCCCTCGCCCTGGCCCCTGCTACCGCTGTGCTTGTGAAAGCAGCATGGTCTTTTTGCAGTGTTTTGGTTTTTATCCCTTGGAGGCAATGACCCACACCTTTTTCTTACTATAGGATCTAGGTAGCAAAGCTGCTGCATTGTGGTTTTCTTGAAGGCCAGTTCTCCAACATGAACAATCTTAATGGTGTATGTTTCTTTTTCTTCTTTCCTCACCAGTTCTTCTTTTCCTTCTGCTCAGAATAAGCCTTCATAGTTGTTCTCCAGGCCTTTGGCACCTCTCCTTTAACCGTATTTATTTATTTATTTATTTATTTTTCCCAAGGAATCCTGGCATCCTGACAGCAAAATTCCTTGACCTCAAACTTTTGGCTCGAGCCTAAAACATTTTGTGGGATTTTACAGGCTTTCAGGCTATTTAATGCTGCAGCTGTGACAATGACTTTGGGTGCAGCAGAGGAACAACAATTTGGACACTGTTTAGGCAGACTGTGAAGAACATAACTGGATTCACTGGTGTCTGAAGCTGCCTAAAGTTGAGGTTTGTGTTATTTCATGGTTGTTGAATTTTTTTTTTTTTTTCTACAGTGTAAATATATATTTTTGACAGTGTAAATATATGCACACTCCATAATGTGATTCATAGCCAGAGCAGAAATCTCAGCTTTGTCAGGCTCCCACTGCAGGTGGGTAACTTCTGGCAGTATGGGCTGTCCCAGACACTGACGGAGCACTGAAAGACAAGGAAAGCTTGAACCTTTCCTCACTGTTGAACTCCTCTCTTGGGTTCCTCCTTCATTTTTCTTCCCTGTTTCTGAGAATAGGAGGAAGGCAGGCAAGCCTCTGGAAAACTCCAATACCAAATTTTGCTGTGGTGCAGCACAGTAGCACATAGTGACACAGAAGTATGCGTGTTGTTCTGGGAAGTAAAGCCCAAAGTTTTAATTTTCAGAGTTTCTTTTGCAAGCATAGGTTTGTTGACAAGATAACCAACAGTGTTTGGACTAGTTCAGTAACTCACATGGACAGATGAGCTATCAGTTCAGCCTTATCCCATTAGAGATGCTTGAGAAATAATGAGAAAATGGAGCAATCCCTTCCTCCTGCAGCACTGTGTCCCAGGCAGGGTAGGAACAGCTCTTTGCCAGCATCTCTGAATTATTTTTGACTACGTGGAATTTAGCCTTACTTCTTCAGGGGAGACTTGGGGATCAATGAAAGAAGAGCTGTCTTTGGACCTAACCCAGGCTAAGGGAAAGACTAAAAATGGTTGAGAGGGACAAAATCCTCCATCCAGAACCCTCACCCTCCCCATTGATTTGCCCAATTATTTATGCTCCTTTTCTTATGCCTACATGTCATTAGAGTTAAATAACAATTGCAAGATTGCCAGAAGACAATTTATAGGAGGAGGATGCTAGCACCTTCTTGTGTGAAAGAAATCAGTATTTTTCACTTTTGTATATAGGTGTTCCTTTCTTTTCTGTCTCTAACTTCTCATGAGAACACAGCTGGAACCTTATTTAAACATAACACAGATAGCACATGGGTTACATGTTTACAGCTGTTTACCTACCACAAAGTAATGCATGTTTAGATTCCATGATGTGTTTTGGGGGGATATTGCTGTTTGATGATGTTGCTCCCAGAACATCTGTGTTAGTTTTGGCAGCCTGGAGAACTGCTTGTATTCTAAGTGCAGGCAAGCTCTGTTTTTAATATGCCTGTATTTAGTACTGTATCTAGAAAACTAGGAGACGAAGAGGATGCCTAAAAATTCACTCAAACATGCAGGTGTAGCAGTGAAGTTAGAGGCCATTTCGAACTGGAAATGTTCCTTCAAATGGCACATTGGAGATGGGAAGTACTTGGCCTCATCTAAGATGTTGATCACATGCACAGACTGAAGGAGTGATGACAGTGATTTTGTTCAGGATTTTCTATATCTTTAGATTTATATCTCTGGGATTTTTATTTAAGGACTGAACCACATGCCTAGGAAATTCCTGTCATAAGTCTACAGTCTTTTATTTGATTTCTGACGCATAGTGTTAGAAAATCAAAGATAAATTTCAAGGTGAGATGGCATAAAGGAGTTAGACTTTTAAAAGAAGAAACTCCTTTTCTTGCTGCAGGTGCAGTCAATATTAAGGGAAGGAATACTATAGCCTCAGTGTGGAAACTGAGTCAGAGGAGCTCGGGATTTCTGTTTGTGTAGATCTCTCTCAGACTTCTTGTAGATTGGCAATACCACACTAGGATGTTGAAGAAGCTTTTGTCACCTGCCTGTGCATTCACATGTCCCTCAATAGGAAAGTAAATTACAATGATTGGAAGCTAAAGGAAGAGTGTGTTTCAACTGGACATCTCAATAGTTAAAATTGTTTTGAGTGTTTTGGGGACAGCTGGACTAGAAAGTTTCATGGGTGGCGAACATGTCACCACAAAGCTGGAGTGATGAGTGGAACTGTGCTGGAGCCACCTTAGACTAATGGACACTGGGGAGTACAACATGCAGCACGCCCACAGCAGCCTGGTGAGCCCTCAAGAATGAGGGTCTGAATAGGGTTTTGGTATCATCAGCCCCAAGGGGATTTGGATTATATGAGGTTCAGTGCTTTGACACAGTACTGTGTTGCCTTACAGTAAACCTTGGTTTAGAGACTTGGGGTGGGAAAGCTATTGTGTATGGTATTCCAAGTCAAAATTACAAATTTAGTTAGGCACTTTTTTTAAAAAAAAATCTTCTGTTAACATCTTTTCAGCTAGAAAAAGTATGTGTATGAGCTCTGCTGCTGGTCTGTGGTACTACAAATCAGAGGTTGCTAGTTTGTGAAGGCTGTAATTTTTAAGTTATAATTCAGTGGGAGTGTTACCTTAAAATATTCTCACCTAGCTTTGCTGTCACAACTGGTTGTGTGGCTCCATTAGGAATGGTACCGGGAAATGAAAATTTGAAGGTAAATAGAGATGAGAAGTCTGTCTGTGTGTTTCTATGTGTACATTCTGATTTCTTTATTTGATTACAGGCTGAGAGAATAAAAGGTGGGAGAGGGTGCATGGAGCTGAAGAGGAACAGTGTTGAACTACTATTGCCACTGAACACTTTACGCTATGAACTGTGGACTGAGTCAGGTAAAGAATGAGGAGTTTTAGAAAATAATCTTCAGAAACTGTGGTCTGGAACAAATATAGAATGATAATATATATCCTTCACAGTACTACTTACATCCATTTTTTAATTTTCATTCAGTGCAGGTAGCTGTACATGGTTAACCTATCCAGTAGGGTTGCATGTATGCTAAGTGTAGGCAAAACAAAAGACAAGTTTGGATTATAACATCTCCTCTCTAAGGCACCAGCAAAATCTTCTCTGGTTTATCAGGCAGATTTGTTGCTGTTTCACCATAGGGATCTGAGCTTGAGTCTTACGTACACTCATGTTCAGTGTGTGCAAACAGTGACGCTGGACATCGGGGGACTCCTGTAACTGCTTATATTGACACAGCTGTCTGGTCCACAGCTGGCAAATACTAGCATCCCAACCCAGTGCATCCCACTGTGTCATCAAGATTCAAAGTGCTTAAATTTTTATTTGGAAAATGAGTAGCCATTGGAATGAGAGGCTTGTTGGTCTGAAACGGACAGCTTCCACTGCGCTCGTTATGCAGGTTTGGGAGCGCTTGCATTCGTGTACGCTGACAAGCTGCCCTGGCACAGGCTGGCTTTTTTAAAGAAGGCTTCCCAGTGCCAGCAGTTCTAAATCTTTATCTCGTATAGGAACAGATGGAAATCATTCACACATCTGAGCAGCAAAATCTCAAAATGGACTGGGCACAGTGGCTGACATTTGGCTGGCTATTTATTGTTTTCTTTGTTGATTTCCAAGGCAAAGTACATATTGTCAGGCATCTGCACACGATGGGCATAAAACTATATTATGGGGGAAAAAAAAAATCAACCAGAGTACCTGATATAATGGTAAATTATTCCAGTAGGAATAATTGTATGCTGTCAGCACTCCTGAACAACACATAAACAAGACACTGATCTCTGGAAAAGTTGTGACTCTTCACTGATTCAGAAGTTCACTATTAAGATCCTAGGGATGCTCCTTATAGCTTGCTTTGTAGACAGCCTTTAATTTTGCTTTCGAATTGAAAAAATTGACCTGATGGAACCTAGGAGTGGATTCCAGCGTTGCCATTATTGCCTTCAAAATGCATTGCCTGTGAAAGTACCTTGCCAAATGTTACCCTGCTTTGCTTGCATGCAGTCCAAGAAATAAATATTTTGTTGGCTCAGTGATAATGCTTTTTAAGGGCTTACCTTTCATATTAACCAGAGTTATTTCATAGGTATAACAACAAACTATAAAATGAGATTGAGGTGAAAGCTGAAAGACCTGAGTAGAGGTAAGCTTAAAGCGGGAAGAAGGCCTTATGTTCATATTTTGTGAAAATAATTTTACTATGGGAACTAAAGGATACTCTGTTTGAGAGCACTTGGGAATACTTTCCAGATGTAGCTTTTGTATCAGCTGGAACTGAAGGGAGGAAAACTGCTTGCATCAACTTTGTTGTAATATGTAGAAGTTTTAGTACTTTCTGCTTTTCATACCTGTATTGATTTATACAAGTCAATGTAACGTCCATTATAGTTTCATAAAATCATAGAATGATTTGGGTTGGAAAGGACCTTAAAGATCATCTACTTCCAACCCCACTGTCATGAGCAAGGACACCTTCCACTAGACCAGGTTGCTCAAAGCCCCGTCCAACCTGGCCTTGAACACTTCCAGGGATGGGGCAGCCACAATTTCTCCGGACAACCTGCTCAGGGCCTCACCACCCTGAGAGTGAAGAATTTCTTCCTAATATCTGATCTAAATCTACCCTCTTTCAGTTTAAATCTATTACCCCTTCTCAAAAGTCCCTCAGCAGCTTTCCTGTAGGACCCCTTTAGGTACTGACAGGCCGCAGTCAGGTCTCCCCGCAGCCTTCTCTTCCCCAGGCTGAACAGCCCCAGCTCTCTCCCCCTGCCCTCACAGCAGAGCTGCTCCAGCCCTCGGATCATCCCTGTGTCCCTCCTCTGGCCCCGCTCCAACAGCTCCATGTCCTTCTTGTGCTGAGGGCTCCAGAGCTGGATGAATGTAAACTTCTAATTTCATCCTCTTGAAAACTGAATCTTGTAATATATATTTTTCTATCTGCATCAGGACGAAATTTAGCAACTTCACAATTCCAGTTTACTAACAGTAATCTGGAAAAAAAAAAAAAATCCGTTAAATTTGTTTGGTCTTAACTATGTTTCCCAGCTGCATTGCAGTGTACTGGGTGATGGTGGTTGCAGTGCAGGAGTCTGGTGTGCTCAGTCTTTCTGGGGAGCTGGACCTCTTGAAGGGCCCGTCCTTGTCCCCCCACTTCCAAGAGGGCTCCACGCGGCAGCGAGCAGCAGCCACCCGGCTGTAGTCCTTGCTGCTGCTGAAGCTGAGTGATTCTTACCCCTGTAGCCAGGTACTTTGGGTCAGCTGAATGTTTCCAGGTATCTCACTTGGCAAAAAGGTTAAGCAAAGCAGTGGACCACGGCTGGTGGTTTTTTTGTTTGTTTTTTTAATTGTAATTTTTTTGTTTGTATTTTTGCTTGTGTGTGTGTTTTTAATTTATTTTTTGTTTGTATTTTTGTGTGGCTAGGTTGTTTGTTTGCTTGGCTTGGTTTTGTTGGTTAGTTGGGTTTTTTTGGGGGGAGGGTTTGGTGCAGGGGTTTTTGTGTTGTTTTTTTATTATTTTGTTGGGGGGTTTGTTGGTTGGTTGGTGTGTTTTTTGTTTTGGTTTTGTTTTGTTTTTTCCTCAG
>KL282048.1:18404-32383 GCA_000699545.1 Podiceps cristatus
GGTAATTGTTTGAAAGATGTTAAAGCTTCAGCTTTTTTTGGATAGAAGATCTTCCCCTGCTTCTTTCTGGATATTTCAGACTCTGAATCTGTCAAAAAAACCCCTCTCAAAACCCCCAAAAAACAACAAAAAGAGTGGTTATTGGCAGACTTTCTCAGAAACTTAATTACTATAGCCAGACCTTTACCTATTAGCTGTTTCCATTCTGTTTAAAAGATGGGAAAATGTTCTTCTGAATGTCCCACATACAGATCATTTGACATCTGTAAATTAGTGAAACCCATTTATTACATAACAATTGTAAATCATCAATGAAAACTGTGTCATCTGGGGCAACAGAAACAATATGTACTTGATGTTTTATTTAGCACTGGGTTATTATAATGACACCTTAGTTAACAATGAATGTAGTTCTCTTACTCTACATAAAATTTTTATTAATTACATTAATATATTTTTATTTTTTATTCCTTCTGGAAAGATAGCCTGTGGATGTGCTAGGAAACTAGTAACCACTAAGAATATTAGAAGTAGCCTGAGGAAGAATAAAGTTGCAAGTCTGTTAACATCAATGTCAAAGCATCTACTGACTTTCTTGGAATCTGGATTTTAGCTTTCAGTGAATGATGTAATCAACAGAAACTTTTATAAAGCTGTTAGCATCATTGTTGGTTAAGACCTTTAAATTTCATGAGGTGCTGTTTTAAAGCTTTATTTTTGTGTAGGTTCTTCTGAAGTTCTCTAGGTAATTATTTTCAAGACCTTCACTTCTGTCATTGGTCTTAGAAAAGTAAACCCACCATTTTCTCATGGAGTAAAGGGGCAGAGAAGGATGACTTCAGTGGCGTTTTGATAACTTACACTGAAATTAATAGTGAGTAATCAAACTGTAACAAGGAAAAAATGCTAGTGTGTATATATATATATATGCATTATATGCATAATTTTAATAAATATACATATAATATGGATCATATGTGATATATATACATATAATGATCCATCCCCAGATACTGACTTCAGTTGTGAAATCTTCATGACTGCGTCTCCTGGATTCAGCAAAATCTAAATATCTATAGACATCCTTTAGATTTAATATCCAAAGAGATTGTTTTATAAAACTTGTAAGTCTGGAAATATCACTAAATATTGGTGCATGTAACTAACTATATATAAGCATAACCTTATTGAATTACCCAGTACATTGGGTTTTTTCTGGTTTTATGCCTGAAATGCTATTGAAACAGCTTTCTTTTCTTTTGACTTTAACTTAGTTGTTTTCCACAAGCTAATGATGATAGCAAAAGTACAGGTCTGCTGCAGATATATCAGATATATACAGCATAGGAACCCCTTCCTTTGCTGAGGACTGCAATGATTAATGAAAGCATTACATCTCCAGAGAGTAGCCCTCTAGCAAGCTTCTCACTAAATATATCCATTAAAAGCTGGCATACAATATGCAGAAAAGATTTAAAGAATTATACTGGAAAGCCGTCTGGGATTTCAGTGTTTCCCAGAGGGTAATTTTTTGATGGCATTAACGATCTCCTGTAGAGAAATCTGTCTCTAATCATTCTCTGTTCCTGCATGACTCTATGCAGTATGACATTCTGCAGTATATATCACTACATATGTACTCAAGGGTATTCAATAGCTGGCAGATTACTTGAGTGGGTTATTTACTTTTGCAAAAGTTATGACTACTTCTGCACTTCAGCTCCTGATGAAAGAAATAGCAGTTATTTTCCAAAGTTTTAACCTTGAGATTACCCTGATTCTTGGTAGGCTAAAGTTTACAGTCTTAAAATCACGGTAAATAATGCTTTCTTGTACCGTGGTGAGTGTTTGCTACCCTTCATGCTCAGCTAGAAAACCATGATCAGAGAAATGAGTCTGAAGTAGTGATAACTGGAGCTGATCTAAAGCTGGAAAATGAAAGAGAGAAAAAGATCTTGGAGGACAATGCAGGTCATAGTCAGATAGCAGCCGTGCTGTGCTTCCTGCTGCCTGGCAGGACAATATGCCAGGCAACTGGGCAGGCATAAAAAGTCAGAATCATTCTCTTTCCTGTAAACCATACAATAGGAAAAGTTATCAGTCAAACATAAAAAGACACCACGCCTCACACCCCCTGCCTCTGCTCTTTCTCTTAGGCTGTGCCCATTGAGGGGACCAGCCTAGGAAGGCAACCCCTGCAGCTGCCCTTATCAACTTGGGGAATTGTTCCTTATGACAACATTCATCGCGTTCAGCTTTTTGTGCCACTAAGGAGGGTCTTCTGTCCATCTCGGTCTTCTAAGTGCCCCTACAGTTCCTCACAGAAACTTTCAGAAATTTTTAAATATTTCACTGTCTCACTTCCTGTTTTGGAACAGAGATAGGCATAAGAAGCAGATGGTTTCAGTGACATTTTAGTTTGTTTCTTGTTTGGTAAAGGATGAGTATCTCTGCATGCTCTGTGTAAGCTCCTTCAAGTTGTAGAAAGCATGCATTGCAGCAACAAACAGTTTAAAGTTTAAACCAAAATTGTGTTTGGATTTTACATACATTTTTTTTTTTTTTAGGGCAGAAATGAAATCAATATTGTGATCACCTGCTACAGTAAACTCCCTCTCATGATTTTCTATTTTTATTATTATGTTACTGTATTTCAGGCTATGGTTCATCAGTGTTCTCAAATTACCAGGAAAGTATGAATGCATTATAGAGGTTGGCTTATACTTTCCATCACACTTGATTATAAAGTAAGTGGCATCCAGACAGTGTGCATGGGAGGGAATAAGGAAGGCATTTTATTTATTTATTTCTCCTACCAGCTTTTTTACCAAATTCCTTATTTTTTTTTTTTTAAGTTATATTAACAGACTGAATAAAGATATTTCTCAAGTAGCTTTGCATACAATTTCACTGCTGCATAACAAATACACAGAAGAGGTGAACTCATTCTTCAGCTGTGCTAGTCTCCATTTAAATAGTCTGGCCTTCATGGCTTGAGAGTAAATATTGCATCCAATTTCTGGCTAAATTCATTTTAGAATTTAAGAGCCATAAAGATAACCGGGAAAATGACAGAATCTTTATTTTTCCAATTTGGAAATCAACTATTTTTTTGTGAAGAAATAATCCTTCTCAGATCTGTTACCAACTCTTTGGTGCAATCATAAAAGCAGTCTCCTCCATGGTGTTTTCAGCTGTGTCTCGTTAAAGATTTTATTCTATTAATGCCAAGCTAATCTAATGGTAACTGAGCTGCGTTTTCTGGAAATCATTTAGTATACCTATTCACAGCATCTATAACATTGACTTCGAACCTTTTTGTAAGGTAATTTTTGTGTTGTAGTAGTGGGATAGGTAATTAGAACTTGCTCTAGTAAGCATTGTATCATACTATTTTCAATGGTGTGAGAATGATACCTGAAGGTGTAATTGCCCTTATGTTTTTATGGATTCTTTTAAGATCAAAGCTATCAATTGTGAGAGACAATGACATTTAGACAATAAGAACAAGTATATACATCAAGCAAAGTCAGGCAAAGGTAAATCTGAAATTGCTTCAACTTGCAAGAGGAAACTTTTAATGTTTATACTGATATACTACTTAAGAATCATGTTTAAAAAACTCCATAAAATTATAGAAAAGGATTGTGTGTTTCTCTGAGATGATTATGCAAAACTAGATTGTGTCTTTGAACCACTATATTAGCTTGTATTACTGTTAGACTTGATTTCTGATTGTACAACTAGCCAAAAATTCACCTCCTGCCTGTAGAGTCTAGCTAAGCAAGTATAATCCCATACTATGCAATTAAATCTTTATGTAAATTAAGCTTTATGTAAAATAAGGGGAATTAATTTTTGAGAAACTCAGGATTAAGATATTTGGTTGTAATAAGAAATTAATACAGAAGATGAATACAGTCAAAAGTTTCTTTTCATGATAACATAATCAGATTTTAAAAAAAAAAAAAAAAGAAAAAAGAAAAAAAGAAAAAGTCCTCCTCTCCCTGGTTTTTGTTGAAAAGCTGGTCAGTGTTGTGCATATTCTTTCTTTCCTTCCTGTGTGTTTATGAGCATGCAGTAATAAAGAGGAGTTCTTAATGTTTACATAGTAAAAGGTTTCAAAATATATAAATAAAAATAAATTGTTTTCTGGAAGCATGAAGTGCTGAAAAACAAATAAGTATTATTTTGTACAAAAAATATGAAAAAGTAGTGTGGCATTGGCTTATTATAGTTTAAATGCTTTTTTTCCTATTTGAATCGATTGTATTTTCAATCAAAAACATAGTGTGGTGTGCTTTTTTTTTTTTTTCTCTTTGGTTGGTTGGTTTTGTGGGTTTTTTTGTTAACCTGATTTCCTGGAAGAATTTACTTTAATATTCACTGTCATCATTCTGAAAAGAATTTGAATTTTTGGCATTTGCTATAAGATTCTTATGTAGGATTTGCATATGAATCTGCAACATAAATATATGTCTATGCCATCATAAAAATGTTTGTTTAAAATTAATCCATGTTGTTCATATTAAGTTGATGTAATTATTTTTTGTAATAAATCCTTCTGGTAAATTTAGGGGGGCGGGATTATAAATTAAACTGTTCTTGGTACCATAACTATGAATCTCACCTAGAGTACTGAATAGAGTAACTGTAGGAGATAACAGCTCCGTGAATAACAGCCACCGGTTCCCCGCACTGGGCAGCAGACCAGGCTTACGACTCACACAGCCAGCGTTTGAGGGCAAGGCAGAGAAACATATTTTTGCTTTTTACTGTGACAAGTGATCCTCTGGTTGTTCTAGCTAGTTCTCCACAGAGGCTTTTTTAGAAACAGCTGGCTGTATAGGTGCCTCCATAAATATTGCAGTCTTTGAAGAACCATAAGGGTTCTCAGGAACTTGCAGTCTTACAGTATGACTGGACTATCAGCTTAAAGTCCTCTCTTATACAGAGTACACTTTACCCTGCTGTGCTCCCCACAAAGAAGGCAGGTAGTTTAAATTCTTACTTCCCTGGTAGTTTGAGCAGAAATAAATGCCGGATGCCATCTGTAAAATAAATATGATGTGAACACTGCTCATGTGATTATTTTATCTCCCTGAATCAATTTTTGACCTACACAAGAAACATCACAAAATAAATTATTTTTCATTCCAGTAGGAGAGACTTCCTGAATGGACTTTAAGAGAAAAAACTTTAGAAAGAGTGGATTTAGATTTATATTTCAGCTTCACTTATAGGTTCATTCAACTGTGAATGACGGAGGAAAACTGTAAATGTAAAGGAATGTCTATTAATGGTAAGGCACAGGTGCTAGGATTACTTGAATGGTAATAAATTTACATTGCAAATGTGATAAATCCGCTGCAGTTCTAATGCTACTGTAATGACTGTCAGCTGCAAGCATGAGGACAGAAGAAAGCTGTTAAATGCATACTCTTAGTGCATGGAAAATGTACTCTCTCAGCAGTTTATGTACTGCTTGCTATTCATTTATGAGGGCGTCTTTTCACACAGGAACTTTCATTTCTATAGAAATTTACTTTGCAATGTTTTCTTTGTAAGCGACACTATTTGCTTATTAAGGCTGAATACCTACTCATTAAGCTTCTCGGTAATATGAACATGTACGGGAGTTGTGCAGGCTACTTTTTCATTCTCAAGTTACTTTTCGTCAGCTCTTTCTTTTCTAGCAGTTTCCTGCACTGCAGCAAAGTCATTGCTGACAAAGCACAAGTCAACAATACCAGTGAAAATGGGAATCCAAGAGATGGCTGATATCTGTAGCACTAAATTCAATGGTGCATCTTCAGGCAGTTGTTTTTTTTTACCTTTCATGTGTGCTGTTTAGCAATCAAGAGAGGAAGGAAATAAATGATGCACACCATGCTTGAAAATCAGTCCTGTTCTTGGTACAGGCAGCACTGCTAAGCTAATGCAGTTTCCAAATGTCTTGTATAACACAAGGTTTCACATGCTACTGACTGAAATGTTGGGTCCTTTAGTAAAGACAGCTGGGGGGTTACTTTTTAAAATATTTTTTCATGAAATTACCTGCCCCAAATAAGCACAGAGGCAGCCACCTGTGCCCTGTGGGAGCACATATGCTTAGCATATATGTAGATGCTGGGGCAGTAAGGAAGTCGGAGCTTTAGGTTTCCTATGCTACTTGCAACTATGGAAGCACAGACAGAAGTGCAGAGCTAAAAGGGCTGGGTATCAGTGTCGTTCCACTACACCCTCACAGAGCTGGGGGATGGTCCTGTCTCCCTTTGCCTTCTGAGCTGTTGCTGGTCTCTCACGAGCAGCAGCCCACTTGCACACCCTAGATATTTGTTCATCAAGAAGTGTCTTGGACAATGGGAAAGCAGGAGGTCTTGGGGGAAGGTCTGCTCTGGGAAGTTGTGGTCACTCGCCAGATTGAAACTTTTGAGCCTAGCCAGAGTATTGGCTTATGTGGCTTGGTCTACCTCTGCTGCATGTGTGTTCATTGTCAATATCCATAAGCTTGAATGTTTAACCCAAAATATTTTATTCCTATGTCTGGATAGTATTGATCCTTCTAAGTTTTGGACTTGCAGAAAAGTGTGATTGCTCAGCCTCCCTGGCTCAGAGACAGAAGAGTTTATTTGTAGCATGGCCTTTTTTTGGACTAAAATCAGTGGGCTAAGCACCAAAGTGGGAAGTCTGGTTACTCTGACTCTAAATCCAGCAGTTTATGACCAAGTATTTGTTTTAAGGCTGACCTGCCCCTGCTGCAGCTGACAACCCCCACCACTGTTGTAACCGGTAACCATGCAGTCTGTGTGACAGTGATGAACAGATTACACCCCAACATGCAGGTAGTTTACTATTTTTTTTTTTCTCCAGTTCACAACAGTTGTAACTTCAGAGGTTTCTAGCTGGTCTGCTTGCTTTTTGCTGTAGATTTTCTGTTTGCTCTTTAAGTCCCAGGGTGTAGAAACCAGGATTCAGGTAGTCTGGACGGGACTCTGGAGGTCAACTGGTCCGATGCCCTGCTTGTATCAGGGGTAATTTCCAAGTGTTACATCCGTTTGAGTCTTGTAATACAGCTTTGTATTTCAAATCTGCTGTCCTTAAACCTCCTTCCCATGCCCCTTCAAAATCCAGTTTGCACAAGAACTAGAGATGAGATGACAGAAATGCCTCTTTCTTCCCTTCTTCAGGGTTGACTCACTCAGTGTGGTTATGAAAATGAGAGGTTATGGCCTTCCCCCTTCGTGGGAAATGAAAGGTATGTAAAGACATGGTATGCCAATGGCTAGAGTTTATAGTGAAATACTTAATGTTATGTCAAATTATTTGCTTGGTGGACACAACATTTTAAAGTAAATCAAAACAGTGGTTTGAAATGCTTATAAAGCAACATATTTCTCCAGGCAGGGAAAATGAAATAGAAAAAGGTGACAACACACTTATCAACTCTTTTATAGTTTGGAAAAAAAAATAAATCTCACTATTAATATTGAAAGTAACTAATGCTTTGAGTATAGAAGATATTCCTAGTTCTAATTTTTTTCCTTACTTTGAAAGGGTAATTCATTGTATTCACCCAGGCCCCATTTCTACACTGAGTAAAATGGAATTGAATGGTTATTCTAATGTTGTTCAATGTTAAGTCTATTAAAAACTGATGTTATTGTTTGATAGTCTTGTTTTAATAAAGCCCATTTGGTTTGGACAGATTAATTTGGGAAAAGTAGACAATAATATCGTAGTTGACACTTTTGCAAGGATTTTACAGGCTAGGTTAATTAAAAATATGAGCCTATAGCTACTGTGTTTCCCCCACATCTTTACCATGCTTTAAAATAACAGAGGTTATAGTGCTCCAGAGTGATCTTGTTATTTTACTGCTCTCACTGGCTTCCCATAATATCCTTCACAATATGGGCCTCAAATTTCCTTTATAAATATTATATAATAAGGACTGGAGTCTTTGGAGTGCTAGTAGCTCCCTGATAGTAAAAGTTCTGTTGTATCTGAGAACACTTCTTCCTTTAGAGGAAACTGTATTTTATCTAGGAAAAATAAAATGGCACTATGCACTTCAAGATAACAGATTATAAAGGAAAGAATAATAAACTTGTACAAGTTTACAGTGTGACTAATTGAAGCTTTTTCAGCAGTAGAAAAAATAATTTGAAGGTGAGGTTTTGTAAAAATGAATCATGTTTTGTGAAATACTAAGGGGGAACAAGGGGAAGATTTTGGTCACGCTGAGAAGTTTCCATGTGAAAGTAGCCCTTTCCTTGTAAGCTGCTCATGGACAGTGCAGACATGAACTCACAACCTACTTCTAAATGTCCAAGCGCACAAGTGCTCTCGTGTTTTCTCATGTACCCATTTACATGTAGGTGAACTCTGATTTGTAAATTGGACTCAGTTTTAAAACAAAAAGCACTGTCTAATCGCTTTATTTACAGTGAACATAGTGATTTGAAGGTGCGCTTTCAGTAGTTAAAAATCAGACTTCTGATGTGCTGCTGAGAAGTGGTGGGGTAAGCTCTTGCCCTTTGAGATAGTGCAGGTTAATGCAATGGCCCTTAGATCAGAACATGGTGAATGTAGAGGATGCTGAGCAGTAGGCAGTGCAATGGCAGGTTAAAAAAGTATCTCTACTATAGCTGTAAACTCTTGCAAATACAATTTCACAAGAAGGCAGATCATCTCAATTTTGATGTTCCTGCATGTATCAGGAAATGAAGGAAAGATATTGAAGACAGCTAACAGTATCATTGCATCAAATTAAAATATTCATATTCTCTATTCCAATGACTATGTAGTTTTTCTTTAAACTTCTGGAATTCTGCCTCTCAGGGAAAAAATAATAGGACTATGCGCAATTCAATGTTTTTTCATCAATACAGACAGATATATTTCTTGACATTTCTGTTAAGGTTTATTAAAAGAAGCTAAAAATATCTTAATCAACCATGAAAAGTTTTGCTCATTATTCAAAAATTGCCTGGACTCATTATCTATTGCTTTTTTTAATCCCATGTTTTCCTCTATGAGGAGTCCAGATCTTATTTCTTTCACTATCACCATCAGAAATTTTGTCTTAATGTGAAGCTTTGTTTAAAATATTATCTAGTAAATCAAGGTGATCAATTAACATTTTCATAAAAAATAGAAGTGAGTATCTCCTAAATTAAGTCTAGCAGGATTTTGAAAAGAATGTATGAAGAGGAGGTTTTTTATTCTCTACGTTTCCTTTTAGTTATTTTCAGGCACAGTATGCCTTTTCAATGCAAGTTCATAAGCAAAGCCTTGAGCAAGGATCATGGTTCAAGATGACTTAATCTGCCAAAGCTACACCAAATGCTGAGGTATAGATTCCATCTTATTCTTGTCTCCGACTCTTCAGTTCTTTCTAAGCAATGACATAGCCTCAATAGGAGGGATGGGGTGGTTGTCCTGCCAAGAATAGTCTACTTTGGTAGAGTTGGAGCAGTTTGTGAGAGTGTGATTTCTAGGACTACCTTCAGTTTCTTCTGTTTGTGTCAATGAAATGAAGACCACTATTGAAATTCTGTGTAGAACAGTCACCTTGTCCTAAAAAATAGAAATAGCAACTACAATGTAAATTTTAATATTTCGTATCAGAAGTCTTGTTAATTACAGTTTGAATAACTTGTGTTTCTTCCCTTTGGACACAGAAAGGCATAAACATCAGCTCTGCATCAACATCTTGTTTCTTATGTTGGTGGATTTACTTATGTCTGTGAGAGTAGAGATTTTTTTTTTTTCTTTTTAATGAAAGCTCAAATTCCTAAAACCAAAATGCACTCAAATATAAATCAAAACCAAAGCCCTCAAATTACATTCTGAACCTAAGTGTGACTCTTTTTTAAATATGCAAACTTGACAAAGTGGATTTAATGACATATATATATATATATATATTTTATCTGCATATATATACCACCTATCACATAAAGTTCAAAGTACAGTTTATGTAGGATGTCATTAGCTGTCCAGGAAGCAACAAACAGTAGGTAAAGGGGAGTTGAAGAAATTAGGCTGTAAGAAAAAGGCTTTGGGTGCATGCTTTAGCTCACCTCAGCTGCATTAAAAATCTGCAGCTGTAGATTTACTAATTTACATTTAAGACTATAGAATTCAATAAAAAAGTGATTGATTTCCTTTTAAACTTAAAACTGTCTGTCATGAGGACTACATGTTCTGTTCTGTTTTAGATTGTACAGCTAGTTCAGTGTCTGGGATGTCTAGGTAGTATTGCAGTAGAAGTAAATAATCATTATAAGAATGACTAAATTATTACCTTTTCTTGTCAAAGCTTTTAGTAAAAGAATAGTTCTGTAGATAACTTAAATATGATAATGATCTGGAGAAGGGGCTAAGAAATGCAAAAATAATAGATGATACGAAAGTAAAGGGTGGAAGGAATTTTAGAGTTACCACCTGTATTGGGAAAACAAATATGAATTGTTCACATACTTTATTTTAAAACTAATTTCATTTAAGGTAAACCAAATAAACAGATAGTTCTAGCTGTCATTTTGGACAGCTCAATGATAACATCTATGTTGTGTTTAGAAATGTGTGGGGAAATGCCATCAGTTCTAGAAAAAGAGAATACAGGGGAGATGTTAGAGAATAAAAAATGTTTGAATCATTTGGATTAAGGAGATTGTATGGAATACTGATTTCACTTCTGCTCACCCTATTACTTTCCTGCTCCCTCCTCCTCTCTCTCTCTCTCAAAAAAAAAAAAAAAAAAAAAAAAAAAGTAATTACTATTGAGACCCACAAGGTCAACTGTAATTCTTGTAGAAGGTGGACTCATGTAAACTAAAGTCTGGATGAGGTGAAACTATTTGAATTTTTTTTAGGTAAGAGGAAAGAATGCTTGGAGACAGGACATGTAGTCAACAATTAGTAGTTATTGCAGAAAAGAAGGTCAGGTAGATAATTTTATTCACTCCCTTTAAATAGGCCAAAAAAAAAAAAAAAAAAAGAAATTGAATTATAATACACATGAAACTGTTTAAAAAGAGATGGTTTTATACAGTGTATAATTAACCCAAGGAAGTCGATGCTATAATGTATTGGTTGAGAAAGAAGCTTAGAGCTAGAATTAAGAAAAGCTTCCATGGGGATAACCAGGGTTCAAAATATTGCTGAAACGAGTTTAGGGGATAGAAATATTTTTGTTTTGGGACACAAGAGGAACAGTGAGAGATGTGTTTAAGATGTTTCCTTGTGCACAGTTTATCCCATGCTGAGTTCTCATGATCCAAGGGCTGGAGCAGCTCTGCTGTGAGGGCAGGGGGAGAGAGCTGGGGCTGTTCAGCCTGGGGAAGAGAAGGCTGCGGGGAGACCTGACTGCGGCCTGTCAGCGCTTAAAGGGAGCCTGTAAGAAAGATGAGGACAAACATTTTAGCAGGGCCTGCTGTGATAGGACAAGGGGGAATGGTTTGAAACTACGAGAGGGGACATTTAGACTAGATCTAAGAAACAAATTTTTTACAATGTGGGTGGCGAAGCACTGGCACAGGTTGCCCATAGAGGTGGTAGAAGCCCCATCCCTAGATACATTCAGGGCCAGGCTGGACGGGGCTCTGAGCAAATTGATCTAGCCCTGCTCATGGGAGGGGGGTTGGACTAGATGGGCTGTAAAGGTCCCTTCCAACCCAAACTATTTTATGATTCCACTCTCTTCGAGATCTAGGTAGAATGTTTTGGGGTTTTTTTTTTTTTTTTTTTTTTTTTTTTTTTTGGGTAAAATATTTTGGGTTTTTTTATTTTTGGGTTTCTTAATCTTCTTTTTAAGAGTCAGAACCAGAGAATAGTGGAGAAAATGTGCTTGTTTCTGTAACAGTTCTTTCACCATTTTAGCAGTGAAAGGCTTAAGGGAATAGGAAAAGGAAAGAGTTAGGATGAAAAGGAGAAGTAGTAAATAGTAATTTACCAAACTTTTATTTATATGGAAGAAACAAAACACCCCCACCAATCCTATAGCTAAACAAAATCAGACCTGTTTCTTGAATATCTCTTATCCTAGTTCTAGTTAAGTACAATATGGCAATGTTATGTATATACTGTGCTGCGAGTGAAAATGTCAATTTGTAGTTCTGTTCAGGTATGTGAAAAAACCCCAAAACAACAACCAACCAAACAAAACCAAAAAACAACAAACAAAAAACCAAACTCCCCAGAAAACCCAAACCACCACCACCACCAAAAAACAGAGCTGGAAGAGATCAGAAGTTACCTTGTACATCTCTACCTTAAAGCAGTATCAAAACTACCTAAATCATACCTGATAGGTATTTGTAAACACTTCCATTGAAAGATTGTAAAATCTTCACTGGTAATCTGGTACCTCAGTCTCCTCACTGTTTAGGAAATTTCTTTCCTAATGTCTAACCTAATCATATTTCAATTCTATTACATTGTAACTGGTTTCCAATTTGTAGAATTTACCTTAGACTGAACACCACAGATCAGACTCTTTCTTAAAAAAAAAAAAAAAATAAAAAAGAGGACAAAAAAAAGGCAGCAAATCTTACTGATTAAAATGGTAATCTTGTAAATATGAGTAGAATGAAAAGCTATTCATTGCTGTCTTCCTCTGAATGCAATTCTGAGGAATGCCAAGTTGTCCATCCCACTCCAAAAAAGGATTAACTCTGTAACAAACATTAATGATTTTAAAATTCATGGTGATGAACTGTTTCACTGCTTCCTGATGTGACAGAAACAAGCAACTACCTTGCTAGCCTCCAGTCTTCTCAGTACCTTTCTGTGTGAGAAGTCCTGACTGGCTCTATACATCTACTAAAATTTCTGAATGTCCTGTACCTAGTTTTTTAGGTTATATTTTCAGTGTAAAGTTCTGTAGAAAGTTAAAAATGCAAGGATATCATGAATGGAAAATTGAATATCAAGCTATGTATAGGAATGAATATTGTTAGAGGTAATACTAATTAATATTTGATTCAGAAGAATTTGTTGGGTTTTTTTGGTTTTTTTTTTTTTGTTTGTTTGTTTTTTTTTTTTAGTCTGTCTGCCAAGTTTTCTTATTTATTTCATAATTACAACACAGAATTCAGTGAGTTTGTCCCAAATCCTGTGTTGTAGGTTTTGATTGTGGCTGGTGATATTAAATGTGGAAAAGATATATGAAATGTGGAAGAGAGAGTGAAATGCACAAATCAAGTTATGTAAAATTAGTGGGTTTTATTAAATAGGGGCAGATTTATTCATAGTTTAGTTTGGGAAAATCCCTCGCTGTAGTAACCTGGATTGCAAATTCAGCAAAGATATATATGGCCATGTCACTCTTACCATGCCATCTGTTACAGAGAGGTGATTTCTGCTGAAGGGGGTGATGGGGTCTGAGAGAATTTCTGAAAACAAACAGCGCTCCATAGAGCCACAAAGACAGGAAAACACCTGTTTTTCCATTTATGCTTCTCCATATAAATATTTTTAATGTTGGTCTTGCTTTCCAAAGTCTGTCTTGGTGAGAGGCTCAAGAAAAACACGACTTTTTGATAAGATGCTTGCTGACATGATGAAAAAGAGTGAATTCTGTTCCTGCTCCACATAGTCGTCCTTGCAGATAATTTAATCTCTTACTGCCTCAGTTTTGAGCCTGTTACACTAAGGACACAAATTCTGATTCTAATCTGTTAATCACCTTGCCTGACTGGAAGATGAAACAATCAGGACAAACACATTCATAGATGTACACCCTGAGTACTTCCAGAATGGGTCCCAATTTCAGCTACAATAATAGAAGTAGTGGTAAGTATTTAAATAAAACACATTTTAAGTGTTTTATGTCTGTTTTATTTTCCAGTAATGATAACTTCAAGACACAAGTTACTTGCTACTTCTGGACATGGGAGAAAAGAGTTAAAATTCTAACAGCATGGAAAACTGTCAAATCCAGATTCCTAAGATGCAGAAAATGTTATTCC